>JAYJMJ010116017.1:0-18276 GCA_036873875.1 Laminaria ephemera | reverse complement strand
AGTACTAGCAGTAGTAGTAGTAGTAGTGTTAGTGGTAGTGGTAGTGGTAGTAGTAGTAGTAGTAGTAGTAGTAGTAGTAGTAGTAGTAGTAGTAGTAGTAGTGTTGGTTGTTGTAGTAGTAGTAGTAGTAGTAGTAGTAGTAGTAGTGCAGTAGTAGTAGCAGCAGCACAAGTATACTTATTAAACAGTAGAATAGCAAGCTCATGCTGTTCGTAGTCGTCCATATTTTCGTCATTTTCCCCTCCTCTGAAATTCCAAATTGGGTAACAGCAGTACGTGGCCACTTGACGTGACTCACTTGAAGTTTTGGTTATCGACCGCGCTGCCCTCCTTGACCTTGCCCTGAAGCATCTGCTCCGCGAACCTGCCACGCACGAGACATAAACCAAGGCCGTTAACTAACGCGTCAGCCAAAAATATAATAGTTTCACACCTCGGCCAGATCACGATCTAGATCATCTAGATCATCTAGATCATCTACAGTAGATGCTAGATCTGCCGTTATGAGATGTTGTGCAGGATCTGTATATATAGTTCAGATACATCCCAGGAAACACGTGCTATAGATCATGCAGATCGTACGGCTCCCACCCGGTAACATGAGCTAGACCATACAGATCTTCCCTGAAAGATCTATATCATCAAATGTGGATCGGTGATCTGTCCGACATGTCAACAGTTTGTCATGGTAGCGCTCCCGTTTACGTACACCGGTCAGCCATTCACGTACACCCATCAGTCCCCATGCAAAAACGTTTGCAGCGACAGTCATAGTCGAAGCTTGCTTGGCCGCACAGAGCAGTCTCGCCGCAGAACCAAACCAAACCACACTTCGAAGCGTTATTGTCCGCGAACAAGAGCCTGCAACAGCACCACCACCACCACCACCACCAAATAGCAGCTCGCTTCAATGGCAGTAAGTCATCGCCGACATGCCGTACATGACAGTGTATAACACACCCCCCGGGATGAATATCAAGAGCCGATATCCCCCAAACAACAAAAACGGCGGCTTTCGGAAGATATCGTCTAGAAGTTTCCATACAAACGTAGCGAGACATTAAAAATAAAACCCGTCCAAGTGGGGGTGCTATCTTGATTATAGTATACGGTAGTCGCCCAACAGGTAGGCATAAAAAATATTAATTCCTTCTCACCAACCACCGCCCCTCACCTCTCCTCTTCTTGGGTGAAAAACTGCTGCCCCTTAGTATCATGCACCGTAATGCCCCCCGACCCCCGGTGGGGATCGGGTGCCTGCAGCTGAAACGCGTCGAGCCCCATCGTGCCATGCCTAGGAGCAGCCGACATCATGCTCTCTCTGCCCCTAGGCCCACTGCCGGGTTCCCCGTCACCTCCTAGAGAGTGGTTGCCGGTACGGCTGGGAGCGGAGAAGGAGGAGGAGGGGGGGGAGGAGGGGGAGGAGGTGGCCGGCTGTGCTCGTCGTCGATTTTCTTGCCCGTCTTTGGCGTTCCACCCGACGCGTAACCGCTGCAGGAACGACTGGGTAATGAGGGATGTACAATAGGGGATAGAGGATAGGGGATAGGGGATAGGTAGTGCTGTGAATTGGCTGACAATAAGGCCGTCCTTCTCATTCGTTTTTACCAGTATGCATGGATCCGCTTATATACAGTGGTGGTCTCCCTGTAGTGCCGGTATGTGCCAGCCAACAATACCGGCAGTATACCGGACACCGGCACTATTGGGTATAGTAGCGGTACCGGTACTAGTATAGCGCGTTCAGTCGTGCCAAGCGACTTCACCGGCACTATACCGGCAATTGGCACTATGCAACCGGCACTGTAGGGAGATCCCCACTGTAATTAATTTTCCTCCACTCACATCGTGCACGTTTTCCGCAAGAAATTCCTCCTTCCCGGTGACGCTTCCGCTTAGCGCTCTCCACCACGTGTAAATCAACGACGACTTGCCGGAACCTGGTCGGCATTAATTAAACGCGATAAAAACGAATAGATCACTCTTATGACATTATGATGATGCAACTAAACACGAAAAAAAAATTAAAACGATAACATTACTCTTATGACATTAAGGTGATGCAACTAAATACGAAAAAAAAAAATTAAACGACAACATTACTCTTATGACAACATGATGATGCAACTAAACACGAAAACAAAAATAAAAAACGGTAAGAGTACTCTTTATGACATTATGATGATGCAACTAACCACGAAAAAAAATTTAAAACGATAACATTACTCTTATGACAACATCATGATGCAAAACACGAAAAAAAAAATCAAAAACGATAAGATTACTCTTTATGACATTATGATGATGCATGCTATGTTCGGGGCGCAGCTAAATGTCGATGTTCTCAGACTTCTCACCCATCATAATAAAACACCCAACAACTGACTGAGGAAAACGGGGGTGCAACCCGATGCACAACCCTATGGTCTAGAACCCGGTCGGGATAGGGACTTTTTCTTGTGCAAAAAAATGACTTGCGGAAAGCGCGAGAGCGCGAGTGAGCAAAATTCGATGAAAATCGACGAGCGTTGGGAATGCTAAACCCTCTGCGCGATAAAAATGAAGGCGAGTACCGGGGGGGAGAAGGGACGACACCTGTGACCACGGCTTGTCCAGAAGCTGGAAAGTAAAAGTGAGATAATAAAAAAATAAATAAATAGCCACAACAACAACGATGATGAGATTACAGGCTTATGAGATGATGACATGACGAGATACCAGCACAACAAGGGCGGCATAGATAGGGGATCTAACCGGAAAAAAAAAACAAGCTCTAGCCGTGATTTGCTCCAACGGTCCGATGACCTGTGTGGGGCGGTACGACGTTCTTACTATCCGTCTGCCGTGAGCGTGCGGCCGTACAGTACAGGAAACCTCATAAGAAACAGAAATACTGACCCAGGCTGGGTTTCTTATTTGGGAGTTTCTTATTTGGGAGAGGGGAGAGGGTGCGTTCTACACTAACTTCAGTATAACGGCTCCCGGGTTTCTTATATTCCTGTGATTTTCTGCCCGTCTTTCTTATTACCGTTTCTTAATACTACTAATAGCAGGTGCCCTGTACTGTACCGCACTAAAGCGGGACCACGGCCGTACAACAAATTACCTGCAGGTCCGAGGAGAATAACGTGGATGAATTTAGGGATGTCCCGAGCAGTCCGGGTTGGACGCGCGTTTTTCACCGCACTAAACTGGGCCCCCCCACTAAATTGGGCCTACCGCACTAACGTGGAACCGCGAGTGTATATATATGTACAACAGTTACCTGTAGGTTCGAGCAGAATAACGTTGAGAGATTTAGGGATGCCCCGACCAGACGGGGTTGGACGGGCGTTTTTCACCGCACTAAACTGGGCCCCCCGCGCTAAATGGTACCGCACTAACGCGGGACAGCGGCTGTATACACCAATTAATTACCTGTAGGTCCCAGGAGAATAATGTTGATAGATTTAGGAATTCCTCGAGCAGCCGGGGTCGGACGAACCCCCTTGTCTTCCCACGGCGGCAGGGGGGCGCCGAAGTTGTGTATCTTCGTACGGATGCGACGAGCGAACGCCTCCGGTCCCCATGTCTGCCGACCACGGCCGGACCACAGGGAGGGTTGGGGTTAGGGTCAGGGTTAAGGTTTGAGTTAGGGTTAGGGTTGGACATTTTATGTACGCCAAACAAAGAACGAGATCGGGCAGATGGATTTTCTAGGAGGTACCAGGTAGGTGGGAGGATCATTCTGTGGAATCAAATACTACAGTCAGTACTTTGTTGTATTCGTTTATACGAGTATGTATGATACATGATACAGCTGTACTGCCGGTGTATCATAGTCTCATAAGAACGAGCTTCACAAGAAACTCCATGTGTGGAATCCATCGTACTACTTTGTTGTACGAGTATATACTGCTGCTGTAGTGGCAGACTTGGCCTTTAGACTTGAGAGTGTAGAGTCAACAGATACACTACCACCCCCCCCATAAAAAAGAGCCCAGAGTCAAAACACTACAGGCCCTCTCACAGTAACGAGCCCCACAAAAACTCAAGCCTGATATTTCCGGGGGTATATGGTCGGGAGCGGTTTTAAAAAACACTTTAAAAAAGTTAGTGTGCAACACACCCTTTCAACAAGTAAGAAAGTTACGTCGCCTGTTGGACAGAATCCCGGCTTCTTGGCACATTTGGACTTTCCCTTTTAGAGACCCTATGACCCTATAGGGGACAACCCTCTTGGGACTTCTTCAGAAGGGAAAGTTGCCGAAAAAACGCGAAGATTGCAGCATCGATTACACGATGTATGATCGCCCGGGGCTGCTGGAGCAGGGAACGCGTCCGGAGTGCTCAACGTAAGGAGATGTACGACACGCGCGCAGCATGATGGTATCATACATGTTGCTGTTGTACATTACGCTCTTCCTATTAAATAGAAGACTGATCAGACCGCTCGTCGCTTGTTAGGTCGCGATACCCGGGTCCAAAAATGGTGTTTGTATTCCAGTCGCCCCGGTGGTCTAGTGGTTAACCTCGAATACCACTAAGGTTGGAGTCAGAGGTTAAAAAAATCGGTATCGATTTTTTTTTTTCTAGAGGCACCAACTGCCGAGAGCTCTTTATAGCGTGGGTAAGCACAATTCGATGCGAGTCGACGAGGGAACAAAGTGCTGAATTCTTCTCGCGATAAAAAAAAAGGCGCGCACCGTAGTGGGGATGGGGGAGAAGAGCCTGCTAAGTGACCCCGGATCTGAGTTACGACTACTAGGGAGGGAGAAGGAGAAAGTAAAAGTGTGAAGATAATAGATGGGATGAGCAAAACAAAAAAAAAACGATACAAATTCGATGAAAATGGACGGGCATAAAAGCTGAAAAGTGGGATTGAATGCTGAACCCAATCCGCCAAAAAGGTGAAGGCGCGTAACGGGAGGGAGAAGGGACAACACTCGTGACCATGGCTAGTCCAGAAGGTCGTTGAGGGTAAAACCTCGTACGAATTGAGCTGGAAAGCAAAAGTGATTAAAAAATAAAAAAAATGAAAAATATACGTATAATATAGCGTACATACACGTGGTTTGCCTCATCAAGACTGACAGCTGTGAGCATGCACCTCAGAGGTGCCCCCACGCACAATGTGCGCGTAAACAAATCACTTTGGAGACATCGAACAATGTGGCAAACCCTACAAGCTGTCGACAATCTCTCAATTCGGTACGCCGAATGGTGTGCTACATACATTGTTCAATATCTCCACAAACATATTTTTACGGCCACAGTATGATCCTTCTGATTGTAGAGGGGGGGGTCCCGGCCACCTACGCCCCTTAGAACATCTACAACAGCATATTATGGGGGAATCTAGTAATGCGGACCAAATATGGTTAGTAAAAACGGGGGAATATACAGGTGTATGGTGTATGTGTACATGGTGGGTTCTGATCACTATGGTCCTCCGTTATAGTACATACTGCTGTAGCCACGTTAAACTCGCCTGCGCGTCGATATACTTGTCAAAAAAATCGATGACGTCCACTTCTGTGTGTAGATGGGTCGTCAAACCCTCCTCAGTTCTTCCCGCCTGAATTGTCACAAAATTGTCGGCTGGTATTCGCGCTGCGGTCACCATTGCCCGAAACCGCTTCAAGTCGAGCATCCGATGGTACCTGCGCCATCGGTGGTCGTGTGGGGGTGACAGTAAAACATGTCAGGAGACATGTCAAACAAGAGAAAACGTGCGCCCATGACAGTCATGAGACTTATGCTGCGGGAGGGGTGCATCCATTTCTTTCTGAGGCTCCTCATATCAGGAGCTCTACACCTCACTTCAGGAGCTCTACACCTCACTTCAGGAGGTTTTGACCTCATCCATCACCCAGAACACTGTCCTGAGAAAAATCAAAGCGTAACCAGACGAACAATCCCATGGCCTACGTGTACAACGAATAATGTTGCAAAACAAGATTGACACTCGGACGATTTGGGCTTAAGGGTTAAGGAGCCCCGTCATTTATGAACCAATCTAGGCAAAAGTGTTACACTAATACCTAGTAATAGTAGGCAACATTAATACCTACCAGGTAGGGGTTAGGTATGCTATACCAATACTCTAGTATGCTATTCTAATACCTAGTATGCTATATATACTAATACCTAGCATGCTATACTACTTGGTATGCTATACTAATTCCTATGATGCTATACTAATACCTACCAGGGTACCTGGTACCAGGTAGTATGCTGTACTAATTCCTTTGATGTTATACTAATACCTAGTAGTACCTGGTATGCTATACTAATTGCTAGTATCGTAGCACGCGTCTACGCTTCGTAGGGGTGGAACCGTTTTCCTCTGAGCTCGTCACATGAGCTCAATATCTCACCCGGAACATGACTGCGAAGATGCTCGTTCGCGCAACCCGACCAACGTTTATATGGGCTAGTCCTGAAACAAATACCAGGTGTGCTATTAATATTGCTGGGGAACATACAGTAGTAATCAGGATCATACATAGTAAAAATTGCAGTATATAGAGGTTTTGGTGTATATCGTGGGTTCTGATTACTATGGTCCTTCGTAATAGTAAACTTAGCATAGCACCGGTACGTAGTTACTCACTTGAGGAGTTCAACCAGCCAGCAAGTATCTCACCTCGGACAGATCACGATCTAGATCATCTACATCTTGTATCTGCCGTTATGAGATGTTGTGTAGGATCTGTATACATAAAGTACAGATCCAACCCTGGAAACATTTGCTAGACAACGCAGATAATACGGCTCCCACCCGTTAACATGAGCAAGACCATACAGATCTTCCCTGAAAGATCTAGATCATGAAGTGGGGATCGGTGATCTGTCCTGCATGTGCAAAGTATTACCTGGTACCAGTAGCAAACAACATGGTACCATCGTACGACCCCTTCCGTGGGATTGTTCATGCTACGGTAGAGGTGCGCGATTTTGATTCTGAGGCTCCTCACTTGAAGAGCTCTATACCTCTCACCCAAAAAATGATTTCTGAGTAAACTGAAAGTGCAACTCGATGAACAGACCCATAGCCTAGGTATCAAAACCATTCATATTTCAAAACAAGAATGATATTCCGACGGTTTTGGCTTAAGGAGCCCCGTCATTCAGAAAATGTTGAAGCCACAAAGTGCTACCTCTATCGTAGCGAGCGTCGTCAGTCAAGGCAAAATACGACAAGATTGCTGTCTGCTGAAGGGTAAAAGTGATGTTTCCTGACATGGTTGGGCGCCAGCGATACTAACGAGGGTTTCAAAGGCAGCAATGCGTCCTTTTGCCGGCGGAAATACGAATTTTCCAAGCTCCACAGCGATACTAACGTGGGTTTCCAAGGCAGCAAAGCGTTCTTTTGCCGGCGGAAACAAGAATTTTCCAAGGTTGTTGAACGCACTACAAATGAACCATTAAAGATAACCATTATCCGGATACGTTTCCGAGCAGGGAGACACTTTCTTCAGCAGAAGCACGCGCCATAGAGGTAAGTAACATGCACACTGAGAACCTACCATTGAAGTACCAGTTGAGGTTAAACTTCTTGCGGCAATTGGGGGGCACATAAATCAGAAACCACGATGGACCCAAAAACCGCGTATCTCCCTGTATATCCCCCTGTGTTTACTATCCATGTTTGGTTCTGACTGCTATATATGTTCCCTCGTAACAGTACAAATCCCAGCAGCAGGGCGGATAACGACTCACATGCAGAGCTTCGAGAGGTCCCAGTACGTGCCCAGCCCAGAACGGCTTTTACCATACGGTCCGACCCTGCCAATTAAAGACAGCGAGCCATGCGTGGTACGACAATGATAAAATACGATTGCTATCGCGTGGAAAAGGTGTCGCCGATGGCCACTTATGGGGCAGTCAGTGCATGCTACGCGTATAGCTGATCATGTTGTTCGAAGTGAAATTGCTTTTAATGGAATCTCGATTGGATATTTGGCGCATGCTACTGATAGTACGGTAGAGGCTCACCATTTTTCTTCTGGGTTTCCTGACTGGAAGAGTGATATATTGCACCACACCCAAAAACTCACTTGGAGACAAATTGAAATGCTCCTCGATGAACAATTCCATGGTCTAGGTATACAACGAAATGTTTTTCAACAATCGAATGAAATTCCGACGATGTTGGGTTAAGGAGTCCCATCATTCAGAAAACGTTTCAGCATAAAAATGCTACCTCTATCGTAGAACGCGTGATTTGATGACCGTCAAGCCCGTGCTGAGAAATATAGAAACGCTGTGAGGGTATTGAAGAAGATGCGAGGTTGATCGAGGCAAGTGGGCGGGAGCGTCAACGCATCGATTACGGCCAAGGACCTGGAAATAGCCGTCCATCGCGGCCATCGCGCCCACCGCTTTATGGCGCTACGGTATGGGTTCTATCCCATTTTTTATTTTTATTTTTTTGCTTGTTCCATCTATCATCTTCGCACTTTTTCTTTCTTCTTCTCCCTCCCTAGTCGTAATTCAGATCCGAGGCCACATAGCCGGTTCTTCTCCCCCCTCCCCAGTACACTACGCGCCTTCATTTTGGTCGCGAGAAGAATTTTGCACTTCCCTCGTTGACTCGTGTCGAATTGTGCTTACCCACGCTATAATGCGCTCTCGGCAGTTGGTGCCTAGCAAAACAAAATCTACATACCGAGATTAGTAGTATTCGAGGGTAACTACTAGGCCACCGAGGCGACCGGCTGTTCCATTTTCACTCGGGGTAGTGGCTCCGTGAATCTCACTCAAAATTGGTGTGCAATATGTATACATTGATGGTGCAGCGTGGCAAACGATTCCATGGCGATGTAAAAATAACCATAGTGAAGCTTAGGACTGGAAATAATTATGGTAGGACTCGAGCTACGGTATGGTAGGGGAGGTATCATACCGCCCCCTTTTCACTACTGGACCCTTTAGACCACTTTACACCACTCAAAATATGGACTTTAATCTGTTTTGTTGGCGCAGCATAACAACTAGTTGCACGAAGGTGCATGTCGCGAACCAGAGCAACAACTCGCGCAAGTGGCCCTGACCCACGGAAGAAATTTTTTTAAAAGTCACCCCCCTACCTACCGTAGCCTTGGCTGTAGTCCCTCGGCCGAGTGGGTCTGAGCAGCTGAAAACAAAGGACCCAACATTCAATGTTATCAAAAACACAATCGTCTAGTCTAGGTACACAACTCGGACTACAAACTATGGTTCGAGAGCTAGGTATATTTTTTGAGATATCCACCACACATCAGAGCCATTGGGATTCACAATCACATCGTATCGCGTTAGCAAAAAGAGTGCCAGAAATAGGAGAGGAGACGGATGTCTAAATCCTACAAATCTTTTTATCGCGACCTCCGTCATATCGCCTTGATCATTACAATGCGGTTATTGACATATCATCGTGATTGTTACAACGCGGTTAGTCTATCGACCTATCGGCAAGCCCATGTAAACATATCCTTCAAAGTACACAGCTACGTGCGTGGTACATTACAAAAAACAAAACACGGCATCAGCGCGTCGAACCAAATTCGAGCTGAAATACCATCACAACGTGTCATCAACGGAAAACAAATAAATACAGTGGGCTTGTGACTACGATAGAGGTGATAGAAGTGCACCCTCGTGTTCTGAGGCTTCTCGTTTGAGTACATCCATACCGAAACCGAGCACTGATCGTCATCACAACTGAAAGTGCAACCGGACCAACAATCCCATGGCCTAGATGTACAACGATTAGTATTGTAAACAATGGACGACACAACTATTAAGCGATAAGCCCCGTCAGTCAGATTTGTTTTTCGCCAAAAAAAGCACAGCCTCTATCGTAGGGCGCGTCTCACCTTGATTCCAGGACGGGATACTCCACGAGCGTCCGGTTTAGCGTTTTCGCGTAGAATAAACCATCCGAAATGAGGTACTTGTTGCCGCCCAGTTGTTCCCTGTTAACAATGTTGGCAGAGACGTGTGCCACAATCGGGGTGGCATTTTCAGGCTAACAGGCTAATAGGCTAATAGGCTATTAGGCTAATGGGCTGATAGGCTAATAGGCTAATAGACTAATGGGCTACTAGGCTAATAATAGGCTAATCAGCTACTAGGCTAATCGACTGTTACAGGGGAACATAGTAATCTAGTAATGAGGACCAAATAGGGTTAGTAAAATCAGTGTAATATATAGGTTTTTGTGTATATCATAGGTCCTGATTACTATGGTCCTCCGTAATAATAGGCTAATAGGCTAATAAGCTAATAGGCTGTTTGGCTAATGCACGTCTGACTGATGGGGCCCCGCACCTCAGGAGCTACCCAATACATCAATATATGTTTGTTTTCTTTTCTAGGTTCTCCATTGTTTGGCTAGTTTTGCTGTGTTATTTGTACCCGGTACGCTGACATTTCACTTGCTATCCTCTGTTCGTTTGCGAATATTTGTTTTAGGTTTCTGTGTCTCAGTCTGTGACCACAGAATTTGTATCTCTCTAGGATGAAAAATCAGGATGGACGCTGGGTGTTCCAGTGATGATGTCGTTGGGTAGAAATAACCGATTCAACACACACACACACCCGCCCCTCGATGGACACATTCCACAACCCTACGATACA
This sequence comes from Laminaria ephemera, assembly GCA_036873875.1. Lineage (NCBI taxonomy): Eukaryota > Phaeophyceae > Laminariales > Laminariaceae > Laminaria > Laminaria ephemera. The sequence continues at coordinate 7,671 of JAYJMJ010116017.1, read as the reverse complement.
ACGCCCCAAATTGATTTAATTCAAACTAATTAAAGACATCAAATATTTTCCGTGATCGAAGCAGACGATATCGTTGGAATACCGTTTGTGTTTTACAATAGTTTTCGTAAGTAATACCGGTAGCTGCAGAGTACTTTTAATTTTTTATAAAAACAGGGCGCCATCGAGTTGCACGGCCATTTTTTCTCAAGTTAGTGTTTGGGCGAGGTAGAGAGGTCCTTACGGTCATTCGTTTATCAAGTGACGAAATGAAGAACAAATACCAGGTACCTGGTACAGCAGTAGTAGGTATTTCCCCTATTATCCTAGCATGCAGAGTCATGACACACCAACTAACTGCCGAGAGCGCCTTAGAGCGTGGGTAAGCACAATTCGACTCGAGTCGACGAGGGAAGAAAGTGCTGAATTCTTCGCAATATTAATTGAGGCGCGTACCGTAGTGGGGAGGGGGGGAGAAGAGCCCGCTTAGTGACCCCAGATCCGAGTTATGACTAGGGAGGGAGAAGGAGAAAGAAAAAGTGCGAAGGTAATGAATGGGATGAGCAAAAAAACAAAAAAAAAAGCAGTCATGCACAGGCCATGTTTGGAGTAAACCAAACAATACAGCAGTATAGCGGTCGCAAAGAACCCGCGCAGGCCATGCTAGGATATTTATAACTTTCGTTAACTTGTGTGCGTTGTGGACGGTCGGCGGCGGTTGTTGGTGTTGTCTCATCGCTATATTGGTTGGGAAATGTGCAGATAAGAAAACATGGTTTGTCAAGGAAAGGCTTCCGCAAAGCAACTGCTGTCGAATCAAGGAAAAAAAGCGACTTCAGCCATCTCACAAAGGGGTCCCTCTTTTTTGGCGCCGTCCAAATTAGAAACACGCATAATTTAAACATTGCAAGGTGTTCCGGTGGGCAATCTAAATATTAATACTATTAATACCGTATATGGGTATGGGTGGGTAAAGTGAATGAATTACTTACTTGAGTTAGTGTGGCGTGATTAGTTTTTTTAAGAGACAACTCGTGTTCTGAACGCTTTGACCGCACACTTGGTAACAAATACACGTGTGGTAAGGTAGAGGTATTGTACCTCTTTTTGTCAAAAGCATTTCTGACTGACGGGGCTGCTTAACTAAAAAAACTACCCAATATCGTCCGTGTATCAGTAGTTCTTTGAAAAATTATTGGTTGAACACCTAGACCATGGGATTGTTCATCGGGTTGCACTTTCATTTTTTGTTAGGGCCAGCTGTTGGGTGAGGTATAGAATATAGTGTACCAGTCATATTGTTTAGAGTATAACGTATAGAGTGACTCAAGTGAGGAGATGAAGAAAATATAGGTGCTACCTCTATCATCCTAGCATCCGTAAATATTAAAATAGAGCACACATTTCGGAACCCTAGAGTAGTATGTCACTACAGCAGTACTGCCGGTAATAAGGTGAGCTTCAACTGGCTGGTGAGAGTGAACAGTGACACAGTCAGAGCACCACACACTGTGACAGGTGGCCGGGACTCCCCCCCGCCTCTGTTATCATACTGTGATAATGTGGGCGTAAAGAAATCCTTGCGGACATTGAGCAATATAGCATGCCATTAGGCGTACCGAATTGAGAGGCTGTCGACACCTTGTAGATATTCCTACATTGTTCAACGTCTCCACAATGATTGTTTTACGCCACATTGTGCAGGGAGGGGGGGTCCCGGGCACTTGTGCATCAAGTCTATGCTGCATGCATGCGAGCGACGATTGTTTCTGGTTGTGTGTGCCGTAGAGAGGTCGCCGACAAGCGAAATGGTCTTCTTGCCAAATGCACCCAAACGCCACCATGTACAGGCGCATGCCATGGTAAGAGTTTCATTCAGCAGATTGTTTCAGAGACTCCCCGTTTGAGGAGGTCTATACCTTACCCAAAAACGGATTTCGAGAAAAATCTAAAGAGCTACCCGATGAACAATCCCCTGCCATAGGTATGCAACGAAACATATATCGCAAAACAATACCGGGTAATAAAATTCTGACGATTATGGGTTTAGGAGCCGCTTTATTCAGAAAACGTTTGAGCCAAAACGAGGTACAGTACCTCCATCGTAGCACGCGTCTACATCTACTGCTGTAGAGACATCTAGACATTTGTATGGAAAAGTTATTCCGCGAAGGAAACCACAGCCATGGCATCGTTAAGACAGCGACGACGCCAGGCACGCCGTTTGCGTGTCTTTCTTCAGTCCTTACAGCCGGAAGGTGTCTGTTGCGGGTGGGTATTGAAAGGGACACATGCTGCGGCAAAGGCGCACCATTTTGTTTCTGAGGCTCCTAACTGGAGGAGCTCTGTACCTTACCCAAAAACTTATTTTGAGTAAACTGAACGTGCAACCCGATGACCAATGCCATGGCCCTAAGTACAAAAAATATTCACATTGCAAAACAAGAATGACATCCCGACTGAGTTTAGATTAAGGAGCCACGTTATTCAGAAAATAGTTTTGCCAAAAAATGCTACCTCTATCGTAGCAAGCGTCAAGGGGTCGAACTTGCTGGGAAAACCTGTCAATAGTGTCTAGTGTTGCGTAGGTAGAGTAGAGGGAAAGCTCCAACGACGAGAAATTTGGTCGACTTTTAAGTTAAAGCGTTAATCGTAGTGAGCATTTTGCTTGAAAAAAAACAACTAAAAAACGCATCAGCTGTGAGATCCGAAATTTCCCCGAAACTCATCCGTGCATGCTGTGTGTGCTGTCTGTGATACTTGGACCGCGTGCACTCTATAGGGGTGTATAGTTTTCACACCACTTATGTGCGACTTTGGACGGGGAATTTTTGTTTGTATGACCGCACACGTATCTTTTTTTATGACTGCACATGTATACATCTTTATTCCTCACCAGCTAGCGGTACTGATACAGGACCGGTTCGTTGTAAAACGTTTGCTTGGGCAGCGAGCTTCTGTATTCTCACTGCTATCGTAGGTAGAGGAGTGCTATCCTTGCCGAAAACAAAACACATGCTACGGTAAAGGGCACCATTTCTTTTTCTGAGGCTCCCCACTTGAGCTCTGTATCTCACCCGAAAACTTGTTTTCAGTAAACCGAAAGTACAACCCGATGACCAAACCCATGGCCTAGGTATGAAAAATATTCATATTGCAAAACAAGAATGACATTCCGACGAATGTGGGGTAAGGAGCGCCCGTCATTCAGAAAATATTTTTGCCAAACCCTGCTACCTCTACCGTAGCAAGCGCAAAACACTAAATCGCAGCCATGAAAGATGGGTGCGTAGACGAAATCGGGGACGGCTTCTACAACGATCTTGCAAATGGTAATTGAGGTATGTCTCGACATGCGCACAACAAAAATCTGCTTCGTACGTAATATGTTTGGAAACATTTAACAGAAGCCTCAGCTGCAAGATCGAAGATTTTCCTCGAAAATCATCTTTGCAAGATGCTGTGGGTGATACGTCGAATGCGCATGCTACGGGGTGTGTAGGTGTAGGATCCTAAGGTTACGGTTAGGGTTAGGGGAGCTTTGTACATCGCTCAACACCGAATTACACGCATACTACGGTAGAGGTGTTCCTAATATTTTCTGAGGCCGCTAACTTAAAGAGCTCACAACTTCTCCAAAACCATGACTTTGACAAAACAAAATAATGTGAACACCGATGAACAATCCCATGGCCTAGGTATCTAACGAAAAATGTTGCAAAAAACAAATGGTATTCTAAAGATATCAGGGCGTTCTGAAGTCGAGGGTAGCAATTATTCTGGCCAATAACTGCTACCTCTATCGTAGCACGCGCCATTAGATGAATGATGTTCGCGCATCCCGGTGATAAATGCAATGAGCTAGGCTTACAATGAGCACAACAGTAGATGCAAAGATGTCGGGCAGTGCCCCAGTCGAGGCGTTCCGTGAGTCAGACAACATTGGGCCCACAACAACCAAAGTGCCTCGCCCCTGCCTCGTCGGTGAAAACCAGGTGTGCTCCGTCCCGGTATTTTAGGGATGCGAAGGTCTCTTATGGTCATACGACTCCGTCCAGGCATTGTAGGGATGCTAGGGTCTCTTATGGCCATACGACTACGGTCATGCATGACATGAGTACCCCCCCCCCCCCCTCCCTACCGTAGAACGCCTCCACAAAGCAAGTTACGACCGCGTTGAACAAAAAACGCGTGCTACGATAGAGGTAGCACGTTTTTGCTGAAACGGTTTCTGAATGACGGGGACCCAAAATCGTCGGAAATTCATTTTTTTTAAAGACGATTTTCGCTGTATACCTTCGCCATGGGGTTGTTTATTGGGTAGCACTTTTAATTTTCCCCGTATCAGTTTTTGGGAGAGGTACAGAGATCCTCAAGTGAGGAGCCCCAGAAAAACAATGGTGTTACGGTATCATACCCTACCTCTACCATAGCATTCGTCAAAATGCCATTATGACTTGATGGCTTGACAGGTGCTTACCTTCCTTCCACGAAAATTATGTACCCACCCGGGTCTGGGTTGTCCAAAAACTCCGACCGACCCCAGTGGGACATGCACAGGCTCGAGTCCCACGCAGGCGGAGTTGCGGTGTTTTCTTCGTATGTGACCTGCTGTATATGGAATCACAGTATATGGAATCACAGTGTATGGAATCACAGTGTATGGAATCATAGTATATGGAATCACAGTTAGGAAGCGTAAGGGAATGATGAACAATCACATTTATTGTTGACACTAGCTAATCCACATCGCTAAATCCACACTCTGTACGAATGGCATTTATTGTTGACGTCTGGCTGGGTTAACCAACCAGGCGACTACCTCCATCTCCAGACGTTCTCAGCATAATCCCTGACTCGCTTGAGCCCGGCTGGGTCTTCCTAGTTTACTCGTGAGGTCTGCTCTCAACAGTAACAGAGGGCACGACGCCCATTCTGACCCCAACCCCCAAGTCCCGATATGGCCAGGCCTAATTCTCTATACGTATACAATACACAGCGATTTGCCGGTTCCTTCATCTACGGAAACCGTCACATCGTCTACACGCAGACCTATCCTCTAGGAAGGGTATAATCAACAATCCACACTCTGTACTATACCAGTACAAGTTGCGAGACAAAAAAGCGGAGTGTTTTGTCATTTGTGATTATTTTAATAGTGTGATTAGAACCATGGTGCCGTGGGGGGGGGGGGGTACTCATATCATGCTATCATGCATGGCCGTATTCGTATCACAATAGACCCTTGCATCCCTGCAATGCCGGGACGGAGCACGTCGGGTTTGCACCGACCAGGCGGACATTGCTTGCACCAAGCGCAAAGCGCCGTGAGGTGTTCGGCGCGTCGCATTGAGGGTGAGCTGCATCCTACTACAGAGTAAGAACTGCTTGTAAAGCAGACGATTTGGACTATGGATAGGATCAGACGCGTGCTACGATAGAGGCAGCACTTTTTGGCTGAAACGTTCTCTGAGTGACGAGGCGCTCCTTAACCCCAAATCGTCGAAAATTCCGTTATTTTTTCGCGATTTTGTTCGTTGTATAACCTAAGCCATGGGATTGTTCATTAGGTTGCACTTTTACTTTTCCCCAAATCATTTTTTGGAAGAGGTATAGAGCTCCTCACGTGAGGAGATGAAGAAAATGAATATTGCACCTCTACCGTGACATGCGTGATGACACATTGACACATCACATCACAGCGTCGAATTAATGCTACCGCCGTAGGGGTACCGCATAGGGTACTTTTGAGCCGCACACTCTCTGACTGCCGGGGCTCCGTATCTGAGGACCCGCCCAACGTTGTTGAAATGCCATTCATGTTTTACAGAAAATAGTCGGTGTATACGTCAGGCCATTGGGTTCTTCATATTGATTTTGTTTTGGACGCGTGCTACGATAGAGGTATATAGTACTATATAGCACTTCTTGGCCTAAGCATTTCCTAAACGGTTCTGACCGGCGGGGCTCCAACTGAGGAAATACTGCAGAGTACCAAGGTACCCAATATCGTTGGAGAATACTATTTGAGTTTGATTAAACTATTTGTTACGTACCATTTTTCATCGGGTTACACGTGCGGTTGTCTCGTAGACATCATTTTGGGTTAGGTAAAGAGCTTCTCAAGTCACATACCAAGTCAGGACCTCCTACATACAGTACATACAGAACGCGTCTTTGTCAGTGTTTGGATGAGATAGAGAGCTCCTGAAGTGAGTAGCCTCAGAAACAAATGATGTTATTATACTACCCCTACCGTAGCACATTTGCACTTGTAACATTTCACACATCGGACGGGTCACGATCTAGATCCTCTAGATTATCTAGATCATCTAGATCATCTAGATCCTACATATGTGGATATGAAATCCCCTACCGTAGCAGGCGTTTGTGCAAGCATATTTGCATTTGTAGCATTTCACACATCGGACAGATCACCATGTAGATCATCTAGATCCTACATCTGTCGATGTGAAATGTTGTGCAGGATCTGTGCAGCACAGATCCAACCCAGGAAATATGTATTAGATCATGCACATCATACAGCTCACACCAGACAACATGATCTAGAGGCCATACAGATCATATAGACCCGAGATCTATCTTCCCTGCAAGATACAGATCATGAAATGGGATCTGAACTGTCCAATGTGTTCAACATTTACACGTGATATGCCCAGCCTTTTTCATCAAAATGATTTTGTGGATACAGTTGTGGTCCCTCACTAGTGCGGTATCTTGCCAGGTGACGATACTCGCACTAAAGTGGGACCTCGCACTATCCCGGGATGGTGCAGTACAGTGGTACTCTATAGGGCGAGCAGGTCGTGACAAGCGATTCTCACCGCACTAAACTGGGGCACCGCACTAAAGGGTACTACACTAACGCGGGACCACGACTGTAAGATATACAGAGTTCCTCAGGTGAGGATCCTCAGAACATTTAGGTCCCACCGCTACCGTAGCATCACCCAATAGGTATCAATATATATATATATATATCAATAGTACTGGTACTGGTACAGGGCAGCAGAAAAGGTCGGTTATAGGAATGTTGCTGTTGAATGCTGCTGTTGTTGTTGTGTTCTCACGTTAACTCGCATATATTCAAGTCCGTGTGGTCACAGGACAGGCTCAGTGGATGAATGCCCCAGGAAAAAAACAAACCACAAGTGGTAAACGTATTCCGGTGTATCATAGCTGAAGCAAGTCGTGTATCCGCCACAAAAATATAAGCGACATCGGAAGTCAGCGTACGTACTTCTTAGCGTTTGACGCTGGGCTTGTTTGTTTCTCGATAAATGTACGCCCTAAACGAGATACGAGTACGAGTCATCCCACGGGAGGGGTACCAGGTACCACTTTTTGGCTCAATATTTTCTGACCGGGATTGAGCTCCTCAACCGAGTAACTGTCGGTGTGGTATACCTGGTATATGATAATTTTACTAGAATTTTGTTTTAGGACTACAGCAGTATATAGCAGTAGTACAGGACACCTAACTAATAGGAAACAGGAACCTGAGGTAAGGCTGGATTATACCTGGTACCTGGTATGTTTTTCTTTCGCCTGAACTTCTTTCGTATTGAGCTCTTTCATATTGTTGTTGTTGTGGGTTCTCACATTAACTCTCATAATCAAGTCCGTGGTCACAGGACAGGCTCCAGTCGCTCTGGAGTGGAAGAATACCTC
>JAYJMJ010115804.1:0-18284 GCA_036873875.1 Laminaria ephemera | reverse complement strand
ACAGCTTGCAAAGATGAGTTTCGACGAAATCCTAGATCTCACAGCTGTTGTGTTTTTTTAATTTTTTTATAAAAATACGTCAGCTGTGAGTCTTTCAGAACTTTCCAGCGAAGCTACCCATTGCTACAGGAGCACGAAACCTAATTTTTACGACGGGGCAAGATTCGTCGAAGACGTCGAAAATCCCGATACTTTCCAATCTGCCCTAGATACGGAAAATGAGAGATTTTTGGAGGTGTCTTGTTTTTCGAAATAAATCTAAGTTAACTCCTGTATCCACAGCAGCAAGCAGCAGCAGAATTGCTATAGCACTGCTACAGCTGCTCCTGGTAGAGTATGATACGTTCGTGCACACGTGCATACTCATGATATTAACCCAGCGTCGAGCTACGGGGAGCACGTTCGTTTCGTTGCATGCAGATCTGCAGCATCATGATGCACTAGTCGATCGGACCATAATGCTGCACGACGACAGAGATGCAGCCACTCGCCAATACCGTCCCGTCAGCCGAGCGTTGTGACCCGTGCAAGGTCGTGTGTTGACGCGTCTCTGCCGACGAATGTGTTTCCTGCTCCTCGTTCGATGTGTGCGTGTGTGCGTCGTTTGTATATTCGCAACTCATAGGGCCGGCGAATGTTCGTTATTCATAGGGAAAATTAATGAATGCGGAGGCGGGGCATATTATCGAGAGTGCGCAGATTTTTTTCGAGAGTGACTGGCGCACAAAGTGGAATTTCACGCGCCGCGCTCGGCTCGGCGAGGCGGGACGGGGTACCCCGCGAAACTGACTCGATGTTTTGGACTTGACGAGCGCGCTGCGTCGACCACGAGGCGCGTGCGAGAGCGAAACTTATGGAGCGCGACGCCCCTGCCGATCCCCTGTCGCCCGAGCCGAGCGGCGATGCGATCGGCCGGGCGGTCGCGGAGCGAAAACGTGCCGAGCGGCGAACTAACCACAATTCTACTTTGTATTTACACTCCTTTGTAGCTTACTACCTGCTACAATTTTTAGCAGGCGCCAGATGTTGTCTACGAATTCAACCACACAAAGTGGAAAAAAAGTGTTACAGCCAAAGTTTTGCATGTACCATCTGCTGCTGTGGAATGTCGTTTTTTTTCCGCCGCGCACGCCATTACAGACCCTGGATGCCCTGGATGGAGGAGACATGAGGGGTATCGCATGTGGCCGCCGAAGAATGTCAGGCGGCCTGGAAGCGTTTTTTGTCCTCACGGGCGATGATTCGGTCAGCCCAAAGAAGCAGGTACCGGTACAACACCATATATCTAAACAATGTAGCAACACCTTGTTTCGCTGCTGGTTTTGAATGTGCGCGTTATACGAAGTATATATTTAATAGCATTTTTTTTTCTGAGTCTTCGCAACCCTTGGCATCATAGTCGCCAGACGAGGAATATATGATAAAACATCTAGCATGCTCGAAAGTTGGGTTCAAGTGTAAATGTGGTGGAGAAATCTCTTTTGAACACAGGGTCCTCTCAGACAGATGCCGAACTTAGCTCTCAACGCGGATTGCTTGCCGCTATTGGGTCTTCACTCTGTGGGTAGAGGCGCGCGGAATACGATGGCGAACGACGAGGACGAGAGCGGTTGACGCCGCCGAAGACAGGCGCAGAATCCCGTACCCAGCAGGTTCGAGGAGAGCGAGAGCGAGAGCGAAAGCGAGGGCGAGAGCGAGAGCGAGAGCGAGGGCGGAAGCGTATCGACCAAGACACAGACTATTATGGGCCATCGCCCAGACGCCGCAGGCAAGAGTGGAACGGGAATCGTAATCGTGTAGCCCCGCTAGAGCCATCGTTGTACGGAGACGAGCGTGTACTTCCGCCCCTTAGAGAAACAAGCAAGGGGAGAATGATTCCGGGAAGGTTACCGGCGAGGACCGTACTGGTTGCAACAGTAGCGACCTCGACGGGAAAGTGTCGGACTAACAAGTCACAGCCGGAGAGATAGCCCGGGCACTACGGGCCAGGGCCACGTGTTTGCTCGAAGAATCATGTCGCACTCGTATGAGAGAGGAAGGAGTAACCTGAGCACGAAAATATACCATCTGTAAAGTTTCGGTGTGTTGACGCTGTGCTGCTGTTTTGAATGCATGGGGACTCTATGGGAACTTGAGCTCCCATTTTTTTCTCCTATTTTGGTTTGTGGTGAATCCCTACCGTATCAACTCGTTGCAATGCCGGAAATTTGGGCCCACTCTGACAATCGGACACGGTATTTCTGCTCTCGACACGTCCAGCAGGGACACATTCAGCAGAGACAGATTCAGCAGGGATACATTCGGCAGGGACATATTCGGCAGGGACACACCCGGGAGGGACACAACCAGTAGGGCAAGCACTAGCGATTCGGATCGTCCCCGGCACAACAAGGATAGGGACGCACCTGAAGAGAACGGAGAAAAAACCCAAGGGAACGGCGCCGCCGCCGTCGCCGCCGCCGCTTCTGCCGCCGCTGGTATCAAACCAACACCTGGGGAAGGTACGAACGGGCTGCACCGAACGAAAGCGGCAGGTGTGCGCAAAGGCGCCAGCAAGAAAGTCGTCATCGCCGCCGGCCCGGATCGTGGCACGAGCAAGACCCGTGTCGATAAACCATCCCAGAAGGTGGTTGCCAATGGAGGGAAAGCGACGAGCGCGAAAAAGGTCAAGGCGAAAGGCAGCAAGATTACCGGCACCGGCACCGGCACCGGCAGTTCTAAGATGGACTCGTCGAAGACACCTGCAAGGAAGAAATTGAACAAAGGTAAACGCCCATCGGCCAAGCAGAGCAGCGCGTCTCCGACCGACAGCGTGAAACGAGGCGCAAGCGCAAAAACCACCTGCCTTCCCAGCACACGTGTTGTAGGAAAGAGAGTAGATCTGAAGCCCAGCGCGGATCCGAACCCCCGCACCCAGTTCATTGCCGTTGACGACAGTTCTCAGGCTGGGGACACCGGCAGTTCTAAGGTGGGCTTGTCTAAGACACCTGCAAAGAAGTTGAAGAGTAGAAAACTCCCATCGGCGAAGCAGAGCAGTGCGTCTCCGAATGTCGACAGCGTGAAAGGAAGCGCAAGCGCAAAAGCCACCTTCCTTCCCAGCACGGATGCTGCAGGAAAGAGAGCAGGTCCGGAGCCCAGCGCGGATCTGAAGCCCAGCGCAAATCCGAAGCCTCGCACCCAGTGCAATGCCGTTGACGACAGTTCTCGGGCTAGGGGCACGGTGCCGAAGAAATCCGGGAAGAGGTGCGCACTATTTTGAAACTGTCTGGTGGTAGGTGAACTCGATATGACAGCGTCGGTTGCAGTGTTTTCGTATTTTGAGCTCTCACCTCCGGAGCTGTAATTTTTTTTCACGGGGTGTAAACGCGACACAATTCGAGTGTTTCTCTTACTTCCGTGCGATCGAAATGAGGCGGTGCAAGGCATCGAAGCTGGTGTTGCGGTATCCCTCTCAACCTTCGCCGAACAGGTTGGAACGTTGATGAGCTGACAGATGCTGCCGCGAGCTGCTGCTGTCGTGAGCCTTACCCCGCTCCTCAACCCCGTCCCCGTGTAGAGTAGGCGGCGCCATGCGGGCATCGCCCTGTCACCTTGTATCGGCATGACATGAGTGTGGGTTAAACTCACCCCCACCCACCGCCGAATGCGCGCATACTTATGCCACGCGATATTCCCCGCCCTCTACGCCCCTCACGCGCGGTATGGTGAGCCCGCCCTCATGTTGAGCGCGGCCAGCCATGCGAGCATCGCCCTGTCACCTTGTATCGGCATGAGATGCGTGTGGGTTAAACTCACCCCCACCCATCGCCGAAATGCGCGCATACTTATGCCACGCGATGCTCCCCTCCCTCTACGCAATTCACGCGCGGTATGGTGGATGTGCGAAACTTTGAAAGATGCTCTTTTCCCGTCCCAATTGGTTCTCTAGCATGACAGCAGGTGTAGTGTATCGCATGGGTAGTATTCTGCCAACCGGCCTTTCCAGGTCGATATTGTCCGGGCTTAGCTTATTTTCGTGTTAAGAGCATCCGTTCCCGCCAGGCTCAGAAGCGTCACACGTTCATGTCTTACTGAGACCTTATTGACGGGTTGCTGCGCTGTATCAGCAAGTACCGTACATGTTAGGCCTGCGATCGGCCGGACCGCCATGCTCAGAAGCGTCACGCGTTCATGCCTTGCCGAGAGCATATTGACGATTTGCTGCGCTTCATCAGTACCGTACGTACTAGGCCTGCGATTGGCCGGCGGAATCGTTTTGATCCCCTGGGCGTGTCTCGGCACGCTTGTACACAGCACCAGCGTGAAAGATTCCCCTTCGGGATGCGGTTGGCTTGAAATCCCGGGGGTGTCGCAAGTTGAAAAGGGCGGACAAAAACTCTTGAATACTAAAGAAACAGTACTTAGCCGCCGCGCAAGTAATCGGGGAAGTAACACCGACCAACCCAAACGAGCTTATGGTTTTAGTTTATATATATGCACGCCCAATTTCATGATTATGAGCGAACTTTCCCCGAAACACTGCTCGTTAGGAAAAGCGACGAACGCAGCTGAGTATGCACCCGTTGGTCCCGAGATGCCGAGGCTGGAAGCACAACGCGGTGGGACAGCGCTCCCGGCTGAGGGTTTCCAGGATAATATTGGCCTTCGCCTGAGGTAATGTGGATACCGACGACGACTGCAGAAGCGTTACACGTCCAACAAGAATGACGATCCTACGTCAGAGGGTAACTCGGGGCTCACGGTTATAGCGGTTTATTGATGGTCGCGATGAGATATCAGGTCTGATCAGCACCTTGGCGCGAACAGGAAAACCATTTTTTCGGGCGGGCACGAGATAGTTTGATGCAACTCTCACTGCTATATCCTCTCGGCGCATGGGATGCGGCGAATTGGGCTTATTATGTGTGTTGTACTGAAAATATTGGCATAGTTTAATCCGTCGTCTAGCACGGACGTTTGGCGGGCCAGGCCGGCTTTGATGGTGTCACCCTATTGTGAAAGCAGGAGTACTTAGGCGTGCCCGGCTGACTGATGTGTACCAGTACGGTTTATTATGTGTGCCGAAGACGAGAATATCGTTTCTTCGTTGGAGGTTTGAATAGTTTTGGGTCTGCTGTGTACGGTTTCAGAGGGTGACAATATAGTTTCTTCTTTGGAGGATTTGATAGTTTTGGTCTGCTGTGTACGGTTTATTTATGCGGAGGGCGAGAGTGTCGTTTCTTCTGTGGAAGATTTAAAAGTTTTGCGTTGCTTTCGACCGATTTTGCTAGTTGCAGGAGACCTTTTAATACGTAATTTGCTTATGTGGTTCTGTCTGGAACGTCGAGAAAAGGTAACATTGCTCCCTTGCGCAATTCGTAGTATTGCGTTCTCTGTGGCTGGTACTCATACGTAGCCCATGTCCCGCTTATTAGCGGATGCTGGTGTCACCCTAATGTGCAAGCAGGAGCACTTGGGCGTGTACCCGGCTGCCTGCTGTGTACCCTGATGCGGCCCTGATGTGGTATATGTGTGCCGAGGGCGAGAATATCGTTTCTTCTCTAGGAAGATTTAATAGTTTTGCGTTGCTCTCAATCGATTTTGCTATTTGAAGGAGCCCTATAATATCATACCTGGTGTGTAGTTTGTATGGTTCCGCCTGGAACGCCAGACTGTTCCATTGCTCCCTTGCGCAACTCGTAGTATTTCGTTCTCTGTGGCTGGCACTCGTAGCCCATGCCCCGCCTATTATCAGAACGTGTTCGTTGTGCAGGTTTAGAAGAGATAGATATCCGGCTTTTCTCGTACTGTAGTCTAGTGTTTTTGTTTTTGTCGAAGTTATCATACGATCACATCGAAGAACGGATGGCGCACTGCATTCTCTGGCTGGTACTCTTAGCCCATGTCCCGCCTATTATCAGAGCGTGTTTGTTGTGCAGAAGAAACGGATGTCGGGTTTTCTCTTACTGTAATGTTTTTTTGTCTTTTCTGAAGGTATATAATACTATCGAAAAAACAACGGATGGCGCACTGCATTCTGCGGCTGGTACTCGTAGCCCATGCCCCGCCTATTATCAGAGTGTGTTCGTTGTGTAGGTCTAGAAGGGATGGATGTCGGATTTTCTCGTACTGCTGTAGTGTTTTTTATTTTAATCGAAGTTATCATACTATCGAACAGCGGATGGCGCACTGCATTCTCTGCGGCGGGTACTTTTAGCCCATGTCCCGCCTATTATCAGAGTATCTTCGTTGTGCAGGTTTAGAAGAAACGGATGTCGCATTTTCTCGTACAGTAGTCTAATATTTTTTGTTTTACTGATGTTATATCATACCAGTACTATCGAAAAAACAACGGATGGCGCACTGCATTCTCTGTGGCTGGTGCTTGTAGCCCATGTCTCGACTATTTTCAGTGTGTTCGTTGTGCAGGTTTAGAAGAAATGAATGTCGGATTTTCTCGTACCGTACTGTTTTTTGTTTTTGTCGAAGTTATCATACTATCGAACAGCGGATGGCGCACTGCATTCTCTGTGGCTGGTACTCGTAGCTCATGTCCCGCCTATTATCAGAGTATGTTCGTTGCGCAGGTTTTGAAGAAATGAACGTCTGTTTTTCTCGTGCTGTGCGTAGTGTTTTTTGTTTTTGTCGAAGTTATCGTACTATCGAACAGCGGATGGCGCACTGCATTCTCCGTGGCTGGTACTCGTAGCCAATGCCCCGCCTGTTATCAGAGTGTTTGTTGTGCAGGTTTGGAAGAAATGCATGTCTGTTTTTCTCGTACTGCTGTACCTGGTAGTGTTTTTTGTTTTTATCGAAGTTATCGTACTATTGAACAACGGATGGCGCACTGCATTCTCTGTGGCTGGTGCTCGTAGCCCATGTCCCGCCTATTATCAGAGAGTGTTTGTTGTGCGCGTTTAGAAAAATGGATGTCTGTTTTTCTCGTACTGGAGGTGTTTTTGTTTTTACTGCAGTTGTCATACTATCGAAAACAACGGATGGCGCTCGAGACGAAGTCTTTGTGCTGCGAGTATTCGCGTGCCCTGGAAAACTGCCTCTGGTGTTCGTTGTCTTATCAAATCATACGTGTGTGCAAATTTGTGTTTTAGTTTTTTTTCTTTTTTTGCGTGGCCACTATCTGTGTACGGAATATGAGATTTAGCCGCCAGTCACTACTGTTGTACTGCCGGACTGTAAAGTTGTACAACCTAACTACATCGGATGCGTGCTATGATGTATGCTAGGGATTGCGCTCTTGGCCCAATTTTTTCTGAATGGAGGGGCTCGCCATCTGGACGGGTTTTGGTCGTGTGTCTTACTTGACTTTTTGTTATTGTTTTTTGCGTGTCTACCGTATATTAGGTTTAGCCGCCAGTGGCTACTGTTGCACTGCCGGAGTGTAAAATTGTACAACCTAACTACATCGGACGCATGTTACGATGGAGTTATTAATAGCAGTTTTTGGCGTAACATTTTCTGACTGGTGGGGCTCGTCTCCTTCACTGTTTTTGGTTTTTGTTGTGTATTTCGTACTTACTTTTTTTAATTCTTTTTTTGCATGTCAACGGTGTTTTTTTGTTTTTGTTTTTGTTTTTTATCCTCCGGCGGATGGGGAAAAATAAAGCTTAAGCTCACCAACCACACTTCCACGTATTTTCACACGTGTCGTGTGTCGATTTAACTCAAGTGCATTCGCAATCCAGTGTTAGCTGTGTATTAGATTTAGCTGTCGGTCACTGCTGTTGTACTGCCGGTTCACAGTTTTTGATTCTTGTGTCTTGCTTGGGTTTTTGCCGTTGTTTTCCATGTCTACGGTGTATTAGATTTAGCCGTCAGTCACTGCTGTTGTACTGCCGGACTGTAAAGTTGTACCAGGTGCAACCTGACTACATCGGACGCGTGCTATATCGGCATACGATAGGGTTAGTAGTTTTCGGCGAAACCTTTTCTGACTGGAGGGGTTCGCCTCTTTCACCGTTTTTGGTTCGTGTGTCTTGAGTTTTTTTTTTTTTTGGCGTGTACACTATGTGTTGGATGTAGCCGTCAGTCACTGTTGTGCTGCCGGGCTGCAAAGTTGTACGATCGACCTATTAATAGTGTACGTACCTTGGACGCGTGCTACGATAGGGATAGCAAATTTTGGTCAAAACAGTTTCTGACTGGAGGGGACCCACGTTTTTGGGGACAAAATATTTTGAATTCGTGTGGGATGTTTTTGCAGTGTAGTAAAAGGGTTAGCTGAGGAACAACCAACATCGTTGGAGTCCCGTTTGTGATGTACAATGTTGTTAATTACAGTACCAGGTATATGACGATACTGCAAGGTCATGGGATTGTTCATGGAGTTAAGCGTACATTTTGCCTCAAATCCAGTTCATGGACGAAAGGTAAAGAGCTCCTCAAGTGAGAAGTCTCAGAAAAATTAGGTGCGCCCCTGCCATAGCATGCGTCATCGGTGAAGGTCGAGATAGCGGCGGTTCCTGTGCTGATCGCGGTTATCGGGGTTTGCAAATATTATTTGCTTGCGTGCAACCTACCTGGTATGGTCTAATCGCTGTAGCACTCGCTAGGTGATCATACACGTGACACATTGATGGGAGAGACGTAACATTTACCTGGTATATTTGAGAGAACTCTGAGCACTGCTGTGAACCGAAAATTACCTCTGTGTACAGTGTTTTACAGCAGCACCGTTATACCCGCCTCAAGCTCGATATCTATCCACCTATGGAACCCGGGGATGTACCCAGGATGTCCCTTGACCACGGACCTCTCGAATGGCGCCGTACTCTCTTCCGGCACAAGACATGATTTCCTTTGGACCTCACACCAAAGCCGATATGCAGGAGCGCTCTTGCAACACACATCACCTTTGTACTTGTTGCTGCTGAAGTTGGCAATCTCGTACAACCGTCCGACTTGAGCAGTACACTGGGGAACAGCACGGAAAAGTGTATCGTTGGCGCTGCACTACAGTATTACCCAACCCCGCCGATATGCGAGAGCGATCAACGCTGCCTGATCCTTTCTCGCATGGCCGAAGGAGCATTATGTGCCCAAATGAAATGGCATGTTCGCATGATGCAGCAGAGGTCGAATGGTTCGAGTATTGTCCGGCCCAGCTCTAAATTAAGCCTTTCTTTATATCCGGAAGCGGTGATGGCTTCACCGGAAGAACGGTGTTTTGTCCCTATTTCTGCTTCAGAGTTACACGGCGGTGGTACGTTGCGTTCAAGTACAAATGCACGTTGCGGTGGGCCATCGTCGATCCGGTCGCTCACGTCCCTCGGTCGATCGGGTAGGGTACTGTCATGCATCGCCACACCAATCGAGCTTGTTTGTTCTCTCGCACTGGCAATTTTTTGCAACACACATGGTTCACACTTCTTGGTGCTGAAATTGGCAACCTCCTTCTACGAGCGTCCAACCTAAACATTGTAGCAGTGCACTGGGGAACAGCAAACCAACGCACATCATTGGCGCTGCATTACAGGTACAAACATATTATACGTTGCGGTTGTAATATTTCTCCAGGTGGATATGGTTACGCACGTCTGTCTCCAACGATGGCTGGGCACACCCACAAAACGGGGGAAAGTCAGTTCACTTATACTCCTTCGCATTGCGGCGCCACTGTTTTCCTTTGCCCCAAGCATGCCAATGAGAATTTCCTTGTTGTGCTGCCGGAGTTAAACGGGAGGCAGTACGTGGTAGTTTTGTCGCGGCGGCGGCAGTGAACATACCAAGGAAGCCATAGTCGATTCGCAATGCTGTTGATTGCAACTATCACAGCTACGTCCACTGTATTCTGCAGGGAGTCGCAACACACTAGCAGCATGATACTGCTTGTTGCAGATATCGCTCATCCTACGAGGCGGTTGGTGAGACCACGCCTCTCAGTCGTTTGGTCGTTTTTTCCCCGTCCCAGAAGTGTTAGTGGACATTGCACACTTGCAGATAAAAAGATAATTAACGAAAACGCACCTAAACGATGCATGGAGTCATCTACCCCTCCTTCAAAGATCTCATACTTCCTGTTGCTGAAATTGGTAATCTCCTACCGTCCAACCTAAATAAGTATGCAGTACATAGGGGAGCAGCACGCCAGCGCATGTCATTGGTGCTGCATGATATGATGTACCTCACATTCAAAGATCTTGCCTATCGTTTCAAGGGGAAATTTAGCACTTTGTGAAGTAGTGCAGAATATCGCCCAGAATATTGGATTCAACCTAATGCAAGACGGCACCCGCACGATTTGCTCCTCTTGGGTCTCGATTGAACGAACCCGCTATGGTCTGTAATGTCACAACTTTCTTCCTCGGGAACCTGGCCGAAGTCGCCGGAACGAGAAATGGGCGTTATTAACGGAAACATAAATATGTAACCGTCGAAACCGACGCTAACTTTTGTTAGGCCCGCGCAAGACATTCTGTGACAGGTTTAAATAAGATCGGATTTGGAAAAGTACCAAAAAGAGTGAGGGGACGGTCCGGGGGTATTATACAATTTCATTGAGAGATATTATACGATCGCCTCCGTTTACCTTCGTTCGCTTGCTCATTGTCCCCCTCGTTGAGACGAGCAAGGATGGGTTGACTATTAATAAATAGAGACGAAGAAGAGACTCGTAAACACAAACAACAATATATTAATAAACCAACAATGAACCTTCTGGCGACCCGAATTTAGCGGGGAGTACACTGGGGAACAGCGCACCAACGCATATCGTTGGCGCTGCATTACAGTCGTCGCTGGGCGAGCACCTCAGTACTCAATTTTGGAACCTCGGCATTGCGGCATCGACGGATCGTGTCGATTCCGACAACTCCAATCACCGAACACACAATTCCGCACTCATACGTCCTTCCGCTTCCTATTCACACCTGCGCTTTTTACTCATTATTGTTGTTTCTCTACGAAGTCAGCGCGTCACGTTGATCCTTTGATTGTCGTGTTTGCCCGAAGACTGCGAACCATGATCGAAATTCCGATCCGCTTCTACAGAATCTGCTCGTCACGTTCTTCAATTTTCGTCGATCTCTGTGCAACAAAAAACCCTGAGCCACGTCCTGAACCATGCTCAGAACTTTATACAGAGTACGCAATTAGTGTAGGAGTCTCTACCCGTTCCACCACCTGAAAGCTTTCCTCAGAATACCAGGGGCGAAGCTCCGACCCTCCTTCGGCGTTTAAGTGGGGGTATGTCCTGATCACACGGCACGGTTTACTGCGCATCGGATTATCGGGAGCCAGGCTCCGGACTCCCATTCACCGCTCATACCGATATCGCGTGCCGTTATTGTTTTCGCGACACTGTGTTATGTGATGCCCCAAGGGGGCGCAGGATAGTCGGTGCTGGGTAGCACTCTCCTCCTTATGGTTTATGGTATCTCATTCATTCATCTCCAGGCAGCGCACACGGTCAAATACAAGACGGGACAGGGTACAAATGGCATGATATATCGTACTTTATGGAACTGAGGCGATGTGGGATGCCCCGCCTCGGAGCATCACCTTATATTCCCCACCAACTGTGAGAGCCTTGTCCACAATCTATCAGACAACTTTGACCTAGTTTCACATCAGATCTATGGCTTACCCATCTACGTATCGCACTCCATAACAGTTGCTCATCGGCGACAGCTCGAAAGCTTGCCGGTACGCGGTACCTCCCGCCGCATTTGGCTGCCGCTTCTCCTTTGCGCAACCCTTTGCCCTCGATCGCCGTGCGTCTGGGTCGCCTCTTCGTCTTGACTTATGATAGGCGCACACTCGCCGTAAGTACTTGTCGAAGAATGGCGCAGAGTTACCGTAAACACTTAGCGTGCGATAATCCCTTCACGATCATTCCGAACGGGAACGGGGCGTGCCTCATGCGTTGCAGCTCTGGGGCCCTTCGAGAGGCGCTTGCGGTTGTTCCTTGCGCCGAGTGCATCTCCTTACCCTATTCCGGGTGCTGTAGAAAGTCGAAGTAGCCTGATGAAACATCTTCCCGCTCCTTCCACGCGGTAACCACGATCTACGCGCGCGAGTGGCTTCGCCGACCGTCAGCTCCGCCAACATACTGATGGTTTTCTGTCGGCGCTGTCTTGGAACGTGCGTGGACACAACGGTCCTTCGCGAGTTAATTGTATGAATGCAGCTACGGCCGCGAGCGGCAGAGTTCAGTGCTAGCAGCTTGTGGCCTACCGACTGACGTTACGCCTTGTGCGCTTGTGATTTTTGTGGTCACTTTGCAGGTCAGTCTTAAGTGTACCTCTGCTTGCGGTTCCACTCGACACTTGCTGCTGCGACGCCCGAATTTAAGTTATTACGAGCGAATGCCAGTTTCTAATTTACACCGCGCCACAAAATATGGATTCCTTTCGAGATGCTGAAGCCAGATTATACGTCCGCCACCGCCGACCGAAACACGCACACAAGTTGACAACAGTTACGAATATCCTGCTGCGCGAGTTCCTAGCGACAGCTATACTTTCTTACCCAGGCATCTTATTGATCTTGTGTCACACGAGCCGTCCGTTGCGCAAGTCCTCCGGGTCTCACCTGCGATTATCCCGCTATGTTCCACCCGCCCACCTGCAAAGCTACGACATTTTCCTCGAAGGCAAAATCCTACCCGCGGTCCACGACAGATTTTTTCGCCATGAAGAACCTTACCCGTTTACTGTTAATAATGCAAAAGTTATCCTAAATTAATTTTATTTAGTTTGTATCCGAGACTTTTGTGCAGTTCTAACGGGGTTACTCCCCAAGATTCCCTCCACCCCCACCGGCTGTACGACACCTAACGGTAGACCTTTCGCCCACCCCTGCCGTCGTCAATGCCGCTGGCCCCTGCTGCCGGTGCTGCTCCTTAAAGGCCCGACCCCGTGGTTGTGATCGCGTTTACCACCCCTTGTTCACCTCCCCGATTGGCGTACTGTCTGGTGCCTTGGCTGCGCTAGCGCCTGTCGGCGGCCGCGCGGTCGTCGATGGCGATGGCGCAGCCAAGGCACCAAACAGTACGCCAATCGGCGTTGTGGGGGGATTTTCGCGTCGCTTTATGCGGCCGTTCTCGATTCGATCGATGACGCCAATATTAAACAACGTGCCCTCGAAAATATAAACAACGTTCGCTCGAATATAAGCAACGTGCCCTCGAAGAATAAACAACGTGCCCTCGAAAACAACGAGATAGCAGAATATTTTCTGCGCGACGACCCGCGCCTTTTGCCCACCGCTGCGGTGGTGGCGACGCGCGGTTTGCAACCCGAGCCAAATCCGGTGCAACCTGAACCAATTAGCTTTAATACAGGTAGAGAACCTGTTACAGCGTAGTATCTGAGAGCCGCAAATGTTGTAAAAACGCTGCTCCACTTGGAGCGTTGCTCTGCGACGGCCGCCAAGGAAAGCGACGATGCCCTCCGACTCCTGGCTATTGGCCGCAACAGCCAACACGAGTTATTCGGGGCACGTTCTCGCGGAAGCGACAAGACTTTTGCCCCCTCACCTCACCCAAGACAAGTTTTCTTGTGAAGCACACCCAACCACCCCTTCTCGGCCTTCGAGCATCCGAGGACGGGTACTGCTATGCCGCAGCCCCCCCCGCCACCGTCACCGCCGCCGCAGCAGCGTTTGCGGTTTGCGCTTTCACCGCCGCTGAGTGCTCCAGCTAGGTTGGGTCTGTCTGCCTCGTCTTCAGCCTCACCTCCAGGACGCATGCTACGGTAGGGATCCATCATTCCACCATTTTTTTTTTTAGGCTCCTCATTTGAGGAGCTCTACACCTCTCCCAAAAACTGACTTTCAGAAAAATGGTATGCTTAACCCGACGAACAATCCCGTTGCCTAATAGGTGTATAGCGAATAGTATCGTAAAAACGCAAATGGAATTCCAACGATATTGGGTAGTTCCTCAGTTAAGGAGCCCTGTTAGCGAGGTATAGTTTTGACCAAAGAGCGCTACCCCTTTCGCAGCACGTTTCTCAGGTTTTCTTTTAGAGCAGTGCGCTGGCCACGCCGCGTCGCTGCGGGCAACTCAAAGTTTTTTGGGTGCCCAAGTAGCTCTCATTGCTACCGTGCCACGGCCGCCGGGGGTCGCGGCAGCTTGCGCTTCCGCTGCCGCGGTAGCACCGTTGTTTCGGCAACCGAGTTAAAGTGACGTACGACACATACGTGGAAGTGTGGCGAACTTAAGCCTCATTTTCACCCCATCCTCCGGAGGATAGTAAATATGTAGAATTGCCCACGCAGAACAGCCCCGGTTCGCCCCCGAAGTTCCCGGCGCTGTCTTGTGCGCGGTGCTGGAATGTGCCTCGGGTGCGCACCCTGTGTCGCCTCTCTTAGCGTCAGTCTTAACGAACGCAAAAAATCACGATTCGTGATATTTGCAAATTGGCGTTTTGTCGCGTTTAAAAGGTCAGCAATCGCAAATCGCGACACGGAGTTTAATGGAGTTTTTCAAAACTTTCAATATCAAGGTTGGTGACAAATATCACGCTTCGCGAAATCGTCACGGCTTTTTGTCACGATTCGTAACATTTTTTGTTCGTTTGGAATGACCCTTACGGGGAAGTGCCTGTCCAAGCGGTCTTAGCCTCTGCCCACGTTTACATCAAGGCTCTTAGAGCCCCGGCGGGTGTGTTTTCCTAGCGAGCAGTCTTGTGTATTTCCTGCGCCGAGCGCACGATAAGGTAGTTCAGGCAGCGCCTCGTGTGGTGGTGCCGGCGACAGTGGCAACGGCCGCCACACCGCTCATCGCCGAACAACTGACACGGCTCGGCACCAAAGTACCAGACAAGGCTATTTGGCAGAGCGGATGCAAAAATCGGCAGCGGGTCGACCCAGAAGGGCACCAACCGGCCAATCTCTCCACCGCCCCACCCGTCTACCGATGATTACGATCGGAACACAGACGTCCCGGTTGCGCGGGACCTGGTGCTTTCGATCACCTGTTGTATTTAGTAACGCGGTGATATGACCAGTTTGACCAAGGCAGTGCCCTCGTCAAACTGCAAGGTTTGGGGTGTCGGCGGGGGCGCCATTTATTTGTGGACTATTTGTATGTACGATATTGAAAGACATGTTGTCTCGGTTGTACGGGTACCACCTGGGTACTGAGTGCGAAGGCGACAAATGCTTTGGAATCGGTCTGGCTCATGTTTTTCGAGCAATAGTCGGCCTTTTAATATACTGACCTTGTTTTATGATAGGCTGATTTGGCTATGCTTCCGTCCCTGTACGGTACTGCCGAGAAGTTATGGGCGTTTTTTGGCATTCTTGTTGCGTCGAGTAAAAGTCCTGGGTATTCTTCATCATGAAAGGTCCATACTTGGCATTGCGTAAGGACGGAATGTTGGGAACAGAGACTCCTCGCTACCTTCATGTACATACTTTCACAGACCCCCAGGAAACACCGAGAGACAAAAATCGTAAGTGGTCTATTATTCTTAACAAAGAATAGTTCATAAACCGCCCGTGCTGCCCTTCCGCGCACGACACCGTTCGACAACTCCTCTGCATTAATGGACGTTTCACCGATCCTTGGGGTTTCTGCCAATCTATGCGGTCTGCAGCAGTAGTGGTATTTTCGTAATCTAACGAATTGTCTGTTGTAGCAGCATGTCCAACAACTAACGAAGCTTCTGTGAATGTGAGCGTTCCCTCGTTGACCATTTTGGGATCAAGGTATAGCGACAAACGCTATGTCAGGTGCGGTCTTATCAACCGTCTAGTGGGAGCGCGCAGCAGCACGACTAGTATCATGCTGCGTGCGTGTCGGAGATCTCCCTGCACTGTAGCTTGGTTTCACCTCCTACCTCATGAGCCCGGGCTGCTTCGAATGGCCGATGCTGCAATCCTCACTTTGTTTGCCACTTTTTCTCCTTGAAGCATCAAAGGGGTTATCTAACCGCGTTGCTTCCGTTCATCCACCGCCGCCACTCCGTTCCATCCCTTACGAGCAGGTACCGCCGTGCCCGGTTTGGTGTAGCTGTACGCAAGCAACAAACGGCGCCCCCACGACCCCGACGGACGACGCGATGGCTGATTCCGATTCGGCAGACGACGACGACGACGACCTCAATGCCACTGCAAAAGAGGAGATGGAGGAACAAGAAGAGGAGGAGGAGGAGGAGGTTCCTCCACCTGAACTACCCCCCATCCCAGGTATATTTGCGACCTTTGTCTCCGCTGCGGCTTGGGCGGCCATGTCGGCCGCCACCCGTGCCCTCCTTGTCAGCGGCGTTCCCACGCTTGCCAAAATTATGCACCGCGAAGCGGAAACAATAGCACTTGCCAGCAAGGGTGCCCGGGTAGACGACAAGGAATCCCGTGCTACGGTTGGGGCTGGCACGGCCACCGCCGCCGCCGTCCGTATCGAAGAGTCCGAGGCGTCGTCCGCGGTGCCCCACTGCGACGGCATCAGCAGCAGGCAGGCCGCTGCTGACAAGGAGGCTCTGATCTCCAGCAGCGCACGTTTTGCCGCTGAGCAAAGGCGGGTTGCCTCGCTACAGGCAGGGCACCAGGGCTCCTCGGGCCCCGCTGCTGTCAAGAAAGTCAAAATCTCCAGAGCCGCAATTTTGGGGGCGGAACAAGAGCGGGTGGCCTCCCTACTGTCTCGGCACCAGGGTTCCTCGCTCCCCCCGCGTGTCACGCCGGGTACGTACGCGGCCATAGGACCACCGGTAGGACCGCATTCAACGCCATCCTCGGGCCCCGCTGCTGTCAAGAAGGTAGTCATCTCTAGAGCCGCAATTTTGGAGGCGGAGCAAGAACGGGTTGCCTCCTTACTGGCCGGACACCAGCATACCTTGCCCCCCGACCGTGTCACGCCCGGTACGTACGCGGCCCTAGGACCACCGCCAGGACTGTATTCGGCGCCGGCGCATTCGGCTCCGGCGCCGCAAAACCGTGCATACGTCTACCATCGGAAAGAAGAAGATGTCGCTTTTCTCGGCATCCTCCTGACGGTCATTGCGTCCTATCGCCAAGTAGCCTTTAGGAAGCACGATGCGCCGGCGGTGATGGAGGCGGCCGGTATCCTTGTTAAGGAGCTTAAGGATTTTCCCGGCGCCACGCTCGCTTACGCGTTGGGCCATGCCGCCGCCACCTCTTCGATCTCGTCGTTGACGACGTCGGCCCACGAGCTACTCCTGGCGCTGCGTGCTGGGTACCGAAACGCATGCCGCCCGATCGTGTGGCCCCAGCTACCACCCCCGACTGTCAACGCGGCCGACGCTAAAGCATGCGCCGTACCCGACGTCGCCCAGCGTAGCGCCCTTGGCGGGGAAGCCAGTGATCGCCGTATCGGCGCCCGTGCCCCCCCGACTACCCATGGACTCCCTCGCCGAGGCGTCGACCGCCGCCGACAGGGTAACGCGAGAGATCCCGGCGCGCGAGGCGCGAGCAAGATCGGCTTGAACGGGCGCCGACTGGGCAAGGAGAAGGGAAAGGTCTTCGGCAACGGCAAGGGCAGAGGCAGGTGCAAGAACACCCGTGCGCGGGCGGTGCCACATCCGCCACCAGCAGGGGCGTTTTTTCCGCCACCGGCAGCGGCGGCACTGCCTCCCTTCTTCGGTGGCGCACGACCGGGTCTACAACGTGGCCCGTAGGGGTTCGAGAGGCCGTCAGACTCAATACACCCCAGGTAAGAGATACTGCCCCTTGTAGTAGAGCCGTGCTACGGTAGGGATTACAAGGCGCTTCGCTCCGCGGGTGGCATTCGTCGCCCGCTACGCTCGCTCAAGAAGGAAAAATAGAACAAATTGTGTGAAGCGGACAGAGGTCCATGATTGATCGTAGGTGCAAACTGGCGATTTGACAACGCCAAGAGGCCCGCCGCCATGCCCCAGGAAAACAACCCGGACGTCGCATGCATGGGTATACCGCCGTATGTACCTGGTATCTTGCTGTAGTACTTGCGACGTATATGTCAGTCTCGAAGTTTGTTTGTGACTACAGAGCTTTTGTCTGTCTAGGATGACGAACCGGCAAGAACACTGCTGCGTGTGCTGGATGTCGGTGGGTGGAAAAGCAGTTTAATAAAACACACACACAGCAGCGTGAAACTTGTGGGTGAAGTGGCAGCAAAGAGACGGCTGCTTTTGGTCACGTCAGCCACACCTTAAGATATTCCAGTCTAAAAACAGTATATTACGTCTAGACGGCGGCCCGTCACAGGGCTGAGTGTCAGCAGTACTTGATAAAAATGCAAGTTAGTTGTTGCTGGCTTTACAACCCATGATTCAAAGAACAACAACAAACAGCAACAAAGAGGAAAAAAGGAAACATAAAATACTCGTACATGGTGGCTCTCGGCA
>JAYJMJ010115699.1:0-18286 GCA_036873875.1 Laminaria ephemera | reverse complement strand
ACAGTCGGGGTCGGGGAGCACGATGAGGGAGTTTCGGACCGAGAGGTGGTCCTCATCGCGCGCTAGCACGAAAAACGTAAAACAATACGTCTAAGAATAGCTACGGAGCGCTCACAGCACACCGCCAAGAATATCGTACTTGTATTTATTGCAAAAATACAAGAATGACATTCCGACGATTTTGGGTTAAGGAGCCCCGCTATTCAGAAACAAAATTCTTGACAAAAAGTGCTACCTCTATCGTAGCACGCGTCTGTTACGGGGGACCATAGCAATCAGGACCAAATATGATTAGTAAAATCAGTGGAATATATAGGTTTTCGTGTCTATCGTAGGTCCTGATTACTATGGTCCTCCGTAAATAATAAGAAACAGGAATGCCGACTAGGATTCTATAGATTTCTTCTTTGGGAGAGGGTGCGTTCTAGACTACTATTAATACTAACTTCAGTAAAACGGCTTCCGAATTTCTTACCTTCCCGTAAATTGTTTAGCCCGGATTTCTTATTATCACCCTGTTTCCTGCGCTGTATATCCACACATACATCTAAGTACACACTACACACCCACCCGTGCGTGGCTGTTGGTACACATCTGGTGCCTACCCGTACAGTGCTGCACGCCTAATAAGAAACAGGGTAATAAGAAAGGCCGGTTGATGTTTGCAGGAGAACATCAAAATACATTCATTCGGGAGCCGTTTCTCAAGATAGTGTGGAACGCATCCTCCCCCAGACAAGAAACCCACAGCCCGGGTCAGTATTTCTGTTTCCTATTACAGCAGGTTTCCTGTATTGTATCATAGGAAGCGTAGCCCTCCGTATTTATGTGTTGTGTACGGGGGAGTTTTGGAATTCGGGTAGCGGTTGCGGGAGCAACGGCCTAATTTCGGATAGTGGTTGAGGGAGTAGACTGACGGTTTAATATATGTATAGTTTGCCGACGGACGAGCGGGGTGCACGCAATCAGGAGATCAGACGCTACGATATTCGGCATTCTAGAGAGAGTAGACAATCCATTACGAGAGTAATGAAGCAGACGAAATGAGAGAGCACAGACAGGCCCTTCAGTCGTCTGCGTATCTTACTTACTGTTGTACAGGAGGTATCATATCGTAAGGAATATCGTGAGCGTGGTGGAAAACAGCATGCCAGTTTGAACTGATCGATTTTCCAAGTAGTTTTGGTTGCGGTGTCATCGATCGAAGAACAACGGCGTCATTCCAGCAGCAGCAGCAGCAGCAGCAGCAGCAGCAGCACATAGCTTGCCAAGCTGCGAGCGGCGTATACCCATGGGGAGCCCGCTGCCGCCGTGGGTTGCTGGAGCGTGGTAGAAAACAGCGCGACCATTTGATTCGATCGATTTTCGACAGTTTTGGTTGCGGTTGAATCGATCGAGGCACATCGGCGCCGTAACATTGGTTTCCGTTGAATCAGCCGAGGAACATCGGCGCCATGACATCACACCAGCATCGTCCGCAGATAGCCTCCATTACAGCACCAGCACGAGCATCAGTTAACCCACCAACCTGCAGGAGGCGTACCTATGGGGGGTCCGTTGCCACCATGGATCACCGGAGCGGCCCGCTCCTTGCGCCCTGCGAAACCGCGGCCAGCTGGAGACGAATGCTACGGTAGGCGTGCACCCATTTTTTTCTGAGGCTCATCACTTGAGGACCTCTATACCTCACCCCAAAAACACGATTCTGACAAAAACTCAAAGCGCAACCCGATGAACAATCCCATGGCCTAGGTATACAACGAATAATATTGCAAAACAAGATTGACATTCCAACGATTTTGGGTTAAGGAGTCCCCTCATTCGGAAAAAGTTTCAGCCAAAAAGTGCTACCTTTATCGTAGCACGCGTCTGGACGTCGGTAGCGCGGCAGTCAAGGCGAACGAAATAATTGGAGGCGGCGGATCCCTGGACGTGACCCAAAAGGATGGACACGACTTTTCATGTTGCGCGCGGATGATTCTCAGTATGCTGCAGGAGACGACGCGCAGCCGACGCGCCGCCAGCTTCGCCTGGTTCAAAACAAGGCAGCCTGCTTCACGGCGAGCCAGTCACCGGGATACAGTAATAGCGGGGGGCAAGTGGTAGACTGTTCGATTTCTCGCATCACAGCAAGAGGAAGTGTTGCTATTCATGAGACAAAACGATCAGGTATAGAAGCACCGGGTAGCAGCAATCTAAGGCAGTTCGTCCATCCTACCGGTCGAGTAAAAAACACCCCCCTCGCTCCCCGTCTCGGAAGGGACGCGTGATCAATGGTCAAATAACCAAAAGGCAAACAAACAAAGGAGTACGCCCCTCCCGCCTCGTCCCCCCCATCAACACGTAATGCATTCGGACGTGTATCAGTGAACGCAGCACGGCGACATAAAGTGCACACAAAACAGACAGCTTTGCTCCGTTGCGCGGGCAGAGTCCGACGGACATTGTACTATTCCTCGAAAATTGCATTTTTTTTTGTGCTTGGATGGCTCAGATTCTGCGGCAAGGATATACCAGCAGAATATATACTCGAAAAAAGGGACTACCCGTACAGGGAGATGTCGCCCTACCATAGTATAGTTACAGTTTTATCAGCCTGAATTGAGTGCCAGATACTCCACTAGTTCGCTGATCGAGATGGTGCCGAGGTCGCGGAAGGCTGCCGTAAAACGTGCATGGTGTGAGCAGCGGGCCATATACCCCTTTCAGGCAAAAAAAGCGAAAGCAGCAGTGTGACAATTATATTGACATTGAATATCATTGCACAAAGCGGCATGGACCGACGGCGAGACATATGCTACGATAACAGAGTTTCACCAGCTTTTTTCTGAGTCTCATCACTTGAGGAGCTCTGTGCCTCACTCACAACTTGATTTCGTGTAAACTAAAAGTGCAACCTGATGAACAAACCCATATGGCCTAGGTATAAAAAAAAAAAAACGATTGCAAAACAAGAATGACATCCCGACGATTTTGGATTAAGGAGCCCCGTCATTCAGAAACAAAAACGTCACAAAATGCTACCTCTATCGTAGCACGCGTCGCCAGACACTCCACTTCAGCATTCGTCAAGTCAGTACGAATCTCGCTGAACATTTAGCTCAGACGTGCCGTCCACCCTTCTTTGCGTTACGACATAAACCTAACATCAAACAGTCAGTGCAGTCCCACCTCGCCCCCCCCCCCCACACACATTTACTCGAGCATTTATCAGTGAATGCATCGCCTGCTACGTAGCCAAACGTAGCTGTTCTTGGGCTTTGCCGGGGTTTTGTGATCCTTGTGTGTCGTGTGCCACGAGGATGTCAACTTCCGATGGCTTTTATTGAAGATAGCTACCTGGTACGTTGCTACGTAACAACAACAGACAGTCAATTGCTATACAACACCAGTAGTGTCACAGTAGCATCTCAGTGCGCTGTATCGGGACATAGTCACCTGATTGATGTAGTTCGTATCATAGACAGTAGAGCATAGCAGCAGTTAGCTGTAATATGTGCGAGTACCAGTAATAATGTCGTATCAGTTGGCTCATATATATATATGAGACCAGTGTGTACGGTTTCGTAACGGTTTCGTGGTAGAAGGACCCTAATAAACCGGTTCTATGTAGGGCATCTACGCAGTATGCCCGAGTTTTTACGTATTGTTTCTTGGGGTACAGGGTACAGGGGACAGGGCACAGGGTATCCTTGTCTTTTGCTTTTGTTGTTTAATTTCGAGCTGTGATCGATCGAGTGCCCCACTCTCTCACTTCTCCACTGCTCTTCTCCTTGGGTCGGCGTCATCCTCTGTACCAAGACCCTTTTTCAGCCAAAGGTTCAGGGACGATGCCGGCCACCTCTTTCTCTTGGGAACCCCCCTGTGTCGCGCAGCTCCCGCAGGCTCATTTAGAGCTGGTTGAAAATTCCCGATCTTGACAGCCCCGGCTTCACTCGGTCTCCCAAATGGCCGGCGAGGTCCGCCAGAACACCCAGAACTATGAAGTATTCTAACGCTGCACCCAATGGAAGGGGACACCCTTCTCGCTTCTGCCGACGGTAACCCCAGCCCTGCTGACCCCCCTGTCAACAGACGCGCTTGAACCTTCTGGTAGCGGGCCTCAGCGTAAGCCGATCGCCCGGACATTCCTCCTCGAAGAATGGTAGTAGATGTTCGACCCCAGACCTACACTTTGTTAGAGAGACACCGTAACCACTGAGCTAACAGTCAACCTTCAGTATAATTTTCTGCTCGAGCGGTTCAACTGTTATTTTCTGTTCACATCCTCCGAACTATAGTTCTGATCTCGTACGCGTATGCATGCAACACAAAATGCGGCCACTCTCTATCCGGACGGAGTCTTTGTCGAGATTACGATGTAGTGGTCGAGGTCTTGGTCGAAGTAGGGTGATTTTGACCCGTCGCTGAGCGGGCCTCAATCAGTTTCGCCTGAGTCAGTACACGATGAATGGTGGTTTTCCCGCTTTTTATCAGCCCCCGTAAAAAGAAGAAGCGCAGGGCGATGTAGTTCGTCGTTGGAATATGTGCGGTGCTCCCGTGTTATCTCTATTGAATGGCACTGAATTTAATGCTATGAAACTCAGCTCAATCAAGAAATCGGCGAGATACATAGCCGCTCTTGCCCCGTAACTGGTTGCCACCGGTTCTGCATCGACTACTGGTTGGAAGCATAATGTACGTCTTGGCAGGTAACCCGGGGATTGTATGGTGCCGACCCCGCAGTGACTCGTGCTACGATAGGGGTAGCGTTTTTGGCCAAACATGTCCGATTGACGGGGCTTCTCAACTGAGGGACTACCCAATATCTTTGGAATGGCGTTTGTGTGTTACAGACGGATTAGTTGTATAATATCTAGGTCATGGGAATGCTCAACGGGTTGCACTTTCATCTTTCCCAATGTCGTTGTTTGGGTAAGGTTTAGAGCGCTTCAAGTGGGGAGCCTCTGAAGAAATAGAATCACCCAACCGTGGCATACGTACAAAATCGCCACGAGCTCCAAGCGGCCTCTCCTCTGCACGTTCTTTGGTCATCTCAGATCTGCACCCCGGTGTGTTGTACCCCTCTGCGTGTTGCTCAAACAGCCTATGCCATGAATGAGGCTAACCTCATACTTGTCCGTCATGGTGACGCGGTCGAGGAGTGCCTTCTTCAGCCGAATGATTCTACTCCGAACTTAATTCTGCCGACAGCATGTCATCGACGTATCATACAGTTTGATAACGGAAAACGAATCATCGCTCACATAATGGGCGCTCCGGTCGTCTTGGACTCGTCGTCACGCTGGTGGTGGGTGAGATGCTGGTTGTGTTTATTCGCCACGTATTCCGGGCTGCATGTGTCGTAGGCAAACGGCAGGAATATTGAAAGGTGCTCTTCGTCATGACCACAACCACATGGCGTTCCCGTTGCGGTCAACGGACGACTTGCGGGTGTGCACGCGCAGCTCAGGCGCGACCCCACGTCATGCAGATGTGTCGATCAACAGAGCCTAGACGCTCTGGCGACCCTAGACGAGTTTGCCCCGGCGACCCCAGAAGGTGATGCTCCAGCTACCCTAGGCGATATTGCCACTGCAGCTGCAGTGATTACGCTCTAGCGACCCGGTGATGATGCTTTGACAACCCCGGGTGACCCTTCTCCGGTGGTTCCGGGTGGCAATGTTCCGGCGATCCAAGAGGATGATACTCCCGCGAACCTAGGTGATGATGCCCCGACGATCCTAGGTGATACTTCATCGGTCCCAAGGGATAGTACTTCAGCAACTTCAGGCGATATTTCTCCATCGGCGTCAGGCGATGCGTTAGTGACCTCAGACAATGATGCTCCGGCGACCTTAGACAATGATGCTCCGGCGACCCCAGGCGATGATGCTTCGGAGACCCTCGGTGATGATGCTCCGGTGATCCCAGGAGATGCTGCTTCGGGGATCCCAGGGAATGAACTTCGGTGACCCCAGGCGGTGACACTCCGGCGATCTCAGATGATGATACTGCGTCAATCCCAGGGGATAATGCTTTAGCGACTCCAGACGATATTTCTCCAGCGGCCTCAGGCGGTGATACGTTAGTGGCCCCAGGTGATGATGCTCCGGCGGTCCCAGGTGACGACGCTCCGGTGATTCCGGGCGATGACGCTCCGGCGATCCCTGGCGGTGATACTCCGACTATCCCAGATGACGACACTTCCGTGATCCCATGTGATAATACTTCACCGACCCAAGGCGATGTCGCTCCTGCGGCCCTAGGCGAAGATGCTCGAGTGACCCCAGGCGATGATGCTCCGGCGACCCCAGGCGATGATGCTCTAGAGACCCTCGGTGATGTTGATGTAGGTACTTGCTACAGCAGTAGTAGCCAGCAGCCTATCGTGTCGATGATAGGTAACAAACTCGTCTGTAGCAGATAGGCGCACTACACAGCATATGTAGTCAATGCTCAGCAGTAGTATGATAGCATGGAATACTATTGAATTATGGGTACGAGCATACTTGGTAGGCAGGCAAGACAGACGGCAGTAAACAGTCTACCAGTATCTACGTGTTGCCTGGTACGTACGTAGTATATCGTAAAATATGCCGTGGAACCACCATAAGAACGCGTCAGGAATATTGTGCTGGTCTTGTAGTCGGTCGTCGGTATGATAGTTGGTGCGTTGGTTATGGCACAGAACCATGCTACGGTAGAGGTGCACCTTAGTTTTTCTTCCGAGGCTCCTCACTAGAGGAGCTCTATACCCGTCCCAAAAACCGATTTGGAAGAAAAACAAAAATGCTACCCGATGAACGATCCCATGGCCTAGGTATCCTACGAAAAATATTGCAAAAACTAAAATGAAATTCCGACGATTTTGGGTTAAGGAGCCCCATCATTCAGAAAGCGTTTCAGCCTAAAAGTGCTACCTCTATCGTAGCACGCGTCCACGTGGTCGCAACCGCCACGAGCAAACATCAAGGAACATTACTGTGGATCGGACAGTACGATGACCCGTAGAGCACGTCTGGCCGTAGCGTGTGTACCGTGTCGAGCATTGGTCGAGGGTGATTGAGCCCCACCTCGTACACAATCTTCTTCCATATTCGTCTTGCCCCCGAGAGCGGCAAATTTCAACATCATACGTTTCTTTTGAGCGAGTTCACGATCCCGCCTAACAGCGGTTCGCGCCAAGCCCCTGGACTAGCACGTCCACCACATTGCCATATGAGGGCACTCATTTAACAGATGATGTTCCGGCGATCCCAGGCGGTGATACTACGGCTATCCCAGATGACGACAAACCCGTGTTCACCGACCCAAGGCGATGTCGGTCCAGCGGCCCTAGGCAAAGGTGCTTGAGTGATCCGAGACGATGATGCTCCGACGACCCCAGGCGATGATGCTCTACCGACCCTTGGTGACGATGCTCTGGTAATCGCAGGAGATGCTGCTTCGGGGATTCGAGGAGATGAGCGTCGGCGACTCCTGACGGTGGTACTCCGGTGATCCCAGATGATGATACTCCGGCAATCCCAGGGGATGTGTTTCAGCGACTCCAGGCGATAATTCTCCAGCGGCCGCAACCGAAGGTGCTTGAGTGATCCCAGGCGATCATCATGCTCCGGCTATGCCAGGTGATCGTACTCCGGCGATTTCAGTTGATGATGCTTGAGCGTTGCCAGAGACGCACGCTACGGTAGAGGCGCACCATTTGTTTTCTGAGGCTCCTCACTTGAAGAGCTCTATACCTCTCCCAAAGACTGATTTGGGGGAAAATAAAAGTTCTACCTGATGAACAACCCCATAGCCTATAGGTATACGAACAAAATTGTTCCAAAAAAAGATTGAATCTCAGACGATTTTGGGTTCAGGAACCCCGTCATTCAGAAAACGTTTCAGCCAAAAAGTGCTACCTCTATTGTAGCACGCGTCCGGAATGCTCTAGCGATCCCGGGCGATAAGGTCTGGAGATCTCGGACAATGATGCGTCGGCCGTCCCAGGATGCTCCAGTGATTCCAGACAATGAGCCCCGCTTATTTCTCCTCTCTGTTGAGGCTAAAGAATCTCCCAACTCGGGACATGCCCTAACTCGCAACAAGGCTGAAGCTTTTATGACCGCTGCTGGTCTGTTGGTGTTCTTCTCCACTTTGTTTAGGATGAAGCTTTGCTGACCGCTGCTGATGTGTTCTTGTTCCTCTCCTCTCTGTCGGGGCTATAGCTTTGATGACCGCTGCTGATCTGTTCATGTCCCCTTCTTCCTTGTTGATGTTCCTCTCCTCTTTGTTGAACCATAATATTTGATGACCGCTGCTGTTTTTGTTGGTGTTCCTCCCCTCTCTGTTGAGAGGCTAAAGCTTTCGCGATCGCTGCTGATATGTTGATGTTCCTCTCCTCTCTGCTGAGGCTATAACTTTGATGACCGCTGTTGATCTGTTCATGTTCCCGTTCTCTCTCTGTTGATGTTCTTCTCCTCTCTGTCGAAGCTAAATATGTGATGACCTCTGCTGTTCTGTTGGTCTTCTTCCCCTATCTGTCAATGTTGATGAAGCGTTCACCACCGCTGTTAGTCTGTTGATTTTTCTTTCGTTTCTGCTGAAGCTCTCATGACCGCTGCTGATATGTTGATGTTCCTCCCCTCTCTGATGATAATCGCTGCTGTTCTGGTGATGTTCCTCTCCTTTCTGCTGAGGTTATCACTATGATCACCGCTGCTGATATGTTCATGTTCCCTTCCTCTCTGTCGATGTTCCTCTCCTCTCTGTCGACTCCGAAAATGTTATGACCGCCGCTGTTCTGCTCGTGTTCCTCTCCTCTCTGTTGAGAGGTTGAAGCGTTCTCGACCGCTGTTGGTCTGTTGGTGATCCTCTCCTCTCTGATGATAATCGCTGCTATTCTGGTCATGCTCCTCTCCTTTCTGGTGATGATCGCTGCTGATATGTTGATGTTCCTCTCCTCTCTGGTGATGATCGCTGCTGATCTGTTGAGGTTCCTCTCTCCCTTCTGTTGACGCTGAAGCTTTGATGACCAACGCTGCTGATCTGGTGATGCTCCCCTTCCCTCTGTTGAGGCTGAAGTTTTGATGACCGCTCCTGATCTGATGATGTTCCTCTCCTGTCTGTTGATGGTCGCTGCTGATATTTTGATGCTCCTCTCTTGTCTGATGGTGGTCGCTTCTGATTTGGTGATGCTCCTCTCTCCTCTCTGTTAAGGCTGAAGCTTTGATTGCCACTGCTGGTCCACTGTTGATGCCCCTCTCCTCTTGAAGCTTACACGACCGCTGCTGATCTAGTGATGTTCCTCTCCTCCCTGTTAAGGCTGATGAAGCTTTGATGACCGCTTCTGATGTGTTCATGGTCCTTTCCTCTCTGTTGACGATCGCTGCTGCTACTTTGATGTTCCTCTCCTCGTGATGATAATCGTTGCTGATCTGGTCATGCTCTTGTCTTCTATACGTTGAATCGTTGGTGATCGCTGCTGTGATATGTTGATGTTCCTTTCCTCTCTGAGGATGATCGCTGATGACCTGGTGATGTTCCTCTCCTCTAGTTTCATGATCACTGCTGATCGGTTGGTGTTCCCCTCGTCTCTGTTGAGGCTGAAGATTTGATGGCCGTTGCTGATTTGGTGTTCCGCGTTTGGGGCTGAAGCTTCTTGATGATCGCTGGTGGTCTGTTGATGCTCCTATACTTTCTGTTCCTCTCTAAGCTTTCGTGACCGCTGCTGATCTGTTGATGTTCCTCTCGTTTCCGTCGAGGCTACAACTTTAATGCCCGCCGCTGATCTGATGATGTGCATTTGAGATTGAAGCTTTGATGATCGCTGCTGATCTCTTGAATGTTCCTCTCCTCTTTGTTGAGGCTTTGAAGCTTTAGTGGCCGCTTCTGATCTGTTGGTCCTTTCGTCTCTGTTGAAGCTTTCGTGACCGCTGCGGATCTGTTCATGTCCCTCTTTTTTCTGTTGATGGCCGCCGCTGATCTGCTATTGTTCCTTTCCGCTCTATTGAGTGAGGCGGGATCTTTGATGGCCGTTGCTGTCCTCTGTTGATGCCCCTCTCCTCTCTGCTGAGGCTGAAAAGTCTTCGATGACCGCTGCTGAGATTTGTTGATGCTCTTTTTGTTTCGGTTGAGGCAGAAGCTTTAATGACCGCTGCTGATCTGTTGATGTTTCTCTCCTCTTGAAGCTTTGACGACCGCTGCCGATCTGGTGATGTTCCTTTCCTCTCTGTTGACACTGATCGAGTTTTGATGACCGCCACTGATCTAGTTCTTCTGTTCTTCTCCTCTCTGTTGACGATCGCTACTGATATATTATTGATGCTTCTCTCCTCTCTGACGGTGGTCACTTTTGATCTCTGTTGATGTTACTCTCCTCCCTGTTGAGGCCGAAGCTTTGATGACCGCTGCTGATCTGTTGATGTTCCTCTCCTTTCCGTTGAAGATCAACTTATCATGACCGCTGCTAATTTCTACTGTTGATGTTCCTCTTCTCTCTGAAGCTTTGATGACCGCTGCTGATGATCTGTTGATGCTCCTCTCCGCTCTGTTCCTCCTCCTGTAAGCTTGAAAGACCGCTGCTTTCATGATGGTGTTCACGTCCTCTATATTGAAACTGGCGCTTAACCTTTCATGACCTGTTGATATTAATCTCCGCTCCTTTAAGACAGAAGCTTTCATGACCGCTGCTGGTCTGGTGATGCTCCTTGCGAAAATTGGCCCGGCCCCGGGTCAAAGCGTACAGGGTCAAGTCGACGGAGATTATTGCTCGTACTTCCGTATTTTCGTTGCGTTTTTCGTAGTGGTGTTGGTGTTGGTTTTGGCGGTGTTAGTGTTGGTGGTGTTGGTGGTGGTGGTGTCAACGCACACGCACAGACAGGGGGGCACACACACGCAGACGTGTGCTAAGATAGGAGTAGCCCATTTTGGTCAAAGCGTTTCTGATTGATGAGGCTCCTTAAGACACACGCTACGGCAGAGGTGCACCATTATTTTTCTGAGGCTCCTCATTGGGGGAGCTCTACACCTCACCCAAAAAATCGATTTTGAGTAAAACTGAAAGAGCGACCCGATGAGCAAACCCATGGCCTAGGTATACAAAAAAAAAATGCCGCAAAAGAAGAATGACATCCCGACGATTTTGGGTTAAGGAGCCCCGTCATTCGCAAACAAAAAAACCCTCGTAAAGTGCTACCTCTATCGTAGCACGCGTCTTAGTTGAGAAACCACCCAAGACCGTTGGAGCACCATTATTTGTTCGCTTTTTACGGTATTATGCGTCAAATACCTACGCCATGGGATTGTTCCCCCTGTTTTACTAACGTTGTATTTGGCCCTGCTGATTACTATCTTCCCCCCCGTCATACGCGAAAAACTCAAAACCCAGTCTTCAAACAAGTATAACGGACTCTCGAATTCCCCGGGTACACATCCCGATAAATTCATGCCCAAAAATGTTCCTTATAGGTAGAGGAGTGGAGCCTCACACAGTTGGAAGTGTGCGGTCGTTGGTCCCCCGTCTCTTCCTTAGTAGGCTGAACAATCCTGGGCCTCTTTCGTTGCGCGATGCTCTTTCGTCGTCTGGTGGTCTACGCCTCGTTCCCTTCGCGCCCCGCGGACAGACAGAGCATCTCCAACCGACCTTCATTGTTCAACACTACCTGGGTATCGTCCGTCTTTTCGTTGGATACGATACTGCTCAAAGTGTGTCGCCGATGGTTCCCCCATTTCTTCCCAAGTACGAGTAGGCCGCGAGCAACGCCGGGCCTATTTCGCTGTGCGGGGCTCCTTCGTCCTCTATTAATGATGGTCTCCGTCACGTTCCCTTCAGAGCATCTCCAAGGCAGAGCATCTCAAGCTGACCTTCGCATGGGAGAACACTTGAGGGTCTTTTCTTTGGTTCGGCGTAGAACCAATACGCACAAAATGAAACCCCGGGGAGAAGTAAGCAGTGTCCCCTGAAATCCAAAACCATAAAAATATCCAGAACCCAAAAGTTCACACAGTTTTGGTTGTAAATGTAAGAACACTTTTTTCATTAATTTAACTATAAACTTTACTTATATTTCGGACCAAAGCGGAATACGTTTCTCGAGAGAACCGGTCAAGAAAAGAACGGTACACGGCCACTGCTGTAGCAGACACAGGACAGGGGTACAGCAGTACAGCACAGAAGAAGCAGCAGCAGCACGGCAGTACCACGGAGACCGAGAACACAGCGTTCTTTTCCAGCGTGACCTGGTAGGGCCTGCCTGGCATCCACAGTCCGACACCACGCCTAGCCTGTGGTGTCTGTCTGTGGTGCAGCAGCAGCAGCAGCAGCAGCAGCAGCAGGAGAAGGAGACGGCCTAGAACGCACACGGCAAGAGCAGGAGCACTGGTGTGCTGCTGTAGGGTATCGCGAGTACGAGCTACTACGAGCACAGGGCGCATGCTACGGTATCGTTGCACCGTGTTTTTTTGAAGCTCCTCACTGGAGGAGCTCTATACCTCTCCCAAAAACTGTTTTGGAGGAAAAAGTGAAAGTGCTACCACCCGATGGACAATCTCATGGCCTACATACAGCAGTAGTAGCAGGGTTACAACAAAAATGATGGCAAAAAAATAACGAAATTCCGATGACTTTGGATTAAAAAAAGGAGCCCCGTGATTCAGAAACCGTTTCAGCCAAAAAGTGCTACCTCCATCGTAGCACGCGTCACAGCTGTTGACTGCTGGTTCTGCCTGGGCCATCGTAGCACGCGTCACAGCTGTTGACTGCTGGTTCTGCCTGGGTTCCAGCAGGCATGGCGGAGCTCATCCTGTTCTGCCTTCTCTCCCTGGCTGGGTTCTTCTGGTCTGATGAGAGTCACGGACTGTTCTTCTACCATAACTAACTGCTGCACGTATCATATTAATAGTATGTTCTGAGACATGTTGGTGGGGTATAATAGGTAGGCCTCAAAACCTCAAAAGATTCCGTAGCCACATCTATCTGTACGTTGGTCTACAGTCTACAGTCCACAGTATGGTCTACTACAGTACTGTAGTCCAGGTCTAGTCTAAGGCTTTTGAGCGCTGCCATGATTCTGAATATAGAAGGCATAGCGGAGCACACGTCGTGCTCTGTCTTCTCTTGCTGGCCGGGCCCATCTGGTCTGATGTGAGGCATACACTTCGGACGCATGATACGATAGAGGTGCACCAGTTTTTTTTCTGAGGCTCCTCACTCGAGGAGCTCTGAACTTCACCCACAAAACCAATTTTGAGTAAACTGAAAGTGCAACCCGATGAACAAACCCATGACCTACGAACAAAAAACATTCAGATAGAAAAAAAATGAACGACATTCCGACGGTTTTGGGTTAAGGGACCCCGTCATTCAGAAACAAAACAAAAGCCAAAAAGTGCTACCTCTATCTCAGCATGCGTCTTGGGCCATTTTTATTCTGACAAACGGGGTTCCACAAATGAGAAACGACGTGTGTTACGATAGAGGTAGCACTTTGGGAAAATTTTGTTTCCGAATGACGGGGCTACTTAACCCAAAATCGTCGGAATGTCATTCTTGTTTTACAAATTTGAACATTTTTTTATACCTAGGCCATGGGTTTGATCATCGGGTTGCACGTTCATTCTTCTCAAAATACGTTTTTGGTGAGGTGTGAAGCTCCTCAAGTGAGGAGCCTCAGAAAAAAAAATGGTCTACCTTTACCGTAGCATGTGCCGAACTTCCTTCATAATATTAATAGTATCTTTGGAACACCATTCACTTGTGTTTTCAAAAAGTCGTTTTGTATCAGGACCATGGGAGCGTTCATCGGGTTGCGCTTTCATGTTGTCTCAAAAGCCAGCTTTGCGTGAAGTATGGAGCTCCCACTCCAGTGAAGAGCCTACTGCCGTAGCATGCGTCATTTAGGAAATAAGCTCCGGATACCCCAGGGTTTGGTGCACCATCTGAAGGCGTTTGCGATACAAGGTAGACGCGAGACGATAGGCGACAACAGACCAAGACTACGGTAGGGGGGTCACTTTTGTTTGCTCTTTTTTTGCGGCTAGGTAGGGGTCACTCTCGCGAGTGACCCCCTGTTCCTTTGCGGTCATAAGCTCTCGTGCTGTTTCGTTTTTGCGATAACAAACCGCCATGGAACGGTTAGCGACGCGGCGCAAAGGAAATCGCCTAATTGGTATTTTCAGTGAGGTGCAGAGTCACTCGTGCGAGTGGCCCAAACCCGGTACGAAGTTAAAAAGGGGGTACCCCCCCCCATCTCACATATTTCCTCTTCTACGACGGGGGACACCGTCAGTTCTCGGTGCGAATGGAGGATGAGCTGAATATGCGGTCTCTTTGGGCTGGCGTACCCGATCGCATCTCGATCAGCGCAGGGTCGAGTCTTGAGCACCACACCAAAGGTCACCATGCTTTACATGCACAGGTGAAAGTCCTTCGAGTTAAAATCAGCTTCATGTCCGACTGGATGCAGTTGCTCCACCCTTTAGCACGTATACGTCGCCGAGGTGAAGCTCGACCTAACAAACACCTGGTATGACTTTCTACAATGGGGCGCACCTTCGCGTCCCGAATGCCGTGTGCTACGACGGAGGTAGCACTTTCTGGCGTTTTTTTTTTCTGAATGACGGGGCTCCTTAACCCAAATTCGTCTGAAAATCATTCTTGTTTGGCAATATGAAACGTTTTTATACCTAGGCCATGGGTTTGGTCATCGGGTTGCACTTTTAGTTTGATCAAAACAAGCTTTTGGGTGAGGTATAGAGTTCCTCAAGTGACACGCCTCAGAAAAAAAGTGGTGTATCTCTACGGTAGCCTGTGCCCGATAACCACGTAAAACGTACGAGGTAGTGGTTGTAGGAACACGAAGGTGCGCCCCATCGCAGAAGAGTACCTGTGCAAAGATACAGCCGCAGCTTCGAGAGTTCTACGCGTTGAAGGGTGGACAACGGCATTCAGTCCGAGACTCATGCCACGGCAGAGGTGCCCTTTTTGTTCTGAGGCTCCTCACTTGAGGAGCTCTATGCCCCACCCAAAAACTGATTTAGATCATAACGAAAGCGCAACTCGATGAACAAGGCCACTGCCTAGGTGTACAACGGGTAACGTCGCAAAACAGGGCTGGCATTCCGCCGATTTTGGGTTAAGGAGTCTCGTCATTGTCATTCAGAACATGTTTCAGCCAAAAAAGTGCTACCTCTACCGTAGCAAGGGTCCCGACTTGAAGCCGTTCTTAACATCTTCTCTAGAACTGCACCCACGATTTTGGGCCAAAGCACTTGACTAGAGTGTGGAATCATTTTTGCATTAGAAAAATGGGACTTCAGAGAGAAAAAGTGTTGAGAAAACCTGGCGAATACAGCATCGACCACAGAGTCGGCGTCCCCGGTGGTTCAAGCGTAAGCCGCGTGACTATTGAGGTCGATGTTGGAGGTTCGAATCTCGCAAGGGACGCTTTCTTACAAATCGACAGGCCGAAAGCGCGAGAGCGTGAGTTTGCGAAATTCGATGCAGATCGATGAGCATAAAAAAGCTGAAAAGTGGGAAGGCCGAACCCTATGCGCGATAAAAATTAACGCAAGTACCGGGGGGGAGAAGGGAAGGCACCCGTGACCATGGCTTGTCCAGAAGGTCGGTGAGGGTAAAACCTTTTACAAGTTCAGTTGGAAAGTAAAAGTGACGATAAACAAAACCCCCAAAACAAAACAGGAACCAGACCGGTCCGCTGGGGCAAGGGATGCGTTCGAACTGCAACGGAAAGAGATTTAATCCGCGCGCGCGGCGTGATGACACTTTGTATTGTTTCACCACGCTCCTCTTCCTAGAAGGTTGGTAAGGCCACACTTGACGCATGCTACGGCGGGCATGCACCTACTACATGTTCTGATGCTCTCCTCACTGGAGGAGCTCTATACCCCAC
The DNA here is from genome assembly GCA_036873875.1 of Laminaria ephemera. Classification (NCBI taxonomy): domain Eukaryota; class Phaeophyceae; order Laminariales; family Laminariaceae; genus Laminaria; species Laminaria ephemera. The sequence goes on along the minus strand of JAYJMJ010115699.1, from coordinate 2,408 downwards.
CTAAAAGCTGCTGACGAGCAAAAAAAGCTAAAGTGCAACCCTATGATGGCTGGTCCTACGGTACCGTAGCACACCAACCCTATGAACCATTCCATGGTCTAGGTTTACAAAAAATTCAGATAGCAAAACAAGAATGACATCCCGACGATTTTGGGTTAAGGAGCCCCGTTATTCAGAAACATTACTCAACCAAAAGTGCTACCTCTATCGTTGCACGCATCGTTGCACTTGGGTTTCAATCTCCTCCGGTGGATGTATTCATTACTTAGGGGCCCTTCCTTGTTCCGAGGGTTTCTCGTTTTGGGAGTCTTCCTTCCGTCGCCGACAGCGCTGGAATACGAGCACGAGCAGGCCAAACTCGATGACAATCGATGACTAGTGGAAATAAATGGTGATTCCTACATAGTACGCGCGATGAAAATGAAAGCAAATGCAGCGGGGGGCGGGGGGCGGAGACGCCTGTTTGATCCCTTGCCACGATTACGACTGGATGGATATACTCAAGTAGCCCAGAAATCCAGAAACCTTAATTAAGGCCGTTGAGTGACGGTGAAACCACCTTCTTCGAGTTGAGCTCGAAAGTAAAACAGGTGGACAGTGACCATTGATCGTAAAACAGGTGAACAGTGACCGTTGATTAATCCTCCTGCAGGGCTACGTTTGCTTCTATTCCGTTTTGCATCGTCTCCTTCAATCCTTTTCATAACACGAATGAGTATGGACTACGCGTCCAGCAAAATAGTAAAGTTTTCTTATGTTCAAGTATATGCGTGCACCGGGAGGGGCGGGCGTCCTCGAAGAGTGTGATATCACGCAGCTGCAGTATCATGATGACGACGACGATGATACTTGTACCAAAAGTTTCATCATGTTTTCCGTACACAGCAGCCCAAGCCTGCAATTCCAAAACCTTCACAGTCAGTGTTCACAGTACCGAAGTCTCCAAAATTGCCTATGAATTTTAACTTGATTTTTTTTAGAAAATTTGAAAATTTGAAAAATGAAGGGACAAGTGACACGGGGCGAAATGTTATTACTTTTTCAAGGCTTTTGACGGTGTGGAACCGAACCGCGGTGCATCTTTTTATTATTCGAACTAACACGGTGCGGTTCGGTGCTCTTTGAAATCGTACGGTGCGGTGCGGGTCGGGCAAAATCGTACGGTGCGGTTTTGAGTAGAGCCCTCCGGTTCGGTGAGGATTTGTTTTTAAGAATCGTACGATGCGGTTCGGGGTGGATTTTGATTTTGACAATCTTATGGAGCGGTTCGGACACATGCTACGACAGAGGTGCACCATTTTTTTTCTCGGGCTCCTCACTTGAGGAGCTCTAAACCTCACCCAAAAACGGATTTTGAGAAGAATGAAAGTGCAACCCGATGAACAAACCTATGGCCTAGGCATAAAAACAAAACGCATTGCAAAACAAGAATGACATTCCGGCCATTTTGGGTTAAGAAGCCCCGTCATTCAGAAACAAAAAAGACGAAAAGTGCTACCTCTATCGTAGCACGCGTCTTCGGTGCGGTTCTGTAATAGGCAAAATCGTACGGTGCGGTGCGGTTTGGTTAAACTGCACCGCACCGCATCGTAAGAAAAAACCGCACCGTGGTCGTATTAATTGTTTCTTGTGATCAAGACCTAAAAACAAAAAATCCCCGGCGGACCCGATGGATGATTGGTGGTTGCAAAGTACGTCTGCTGCGTTGAAAGTTCGAAAGCTAAAAATTAGAAACTATTCATGGGCTAGTCTCTGCAAGACTGCTGCTTGTGCAAAACATAGCTGCTGGTGGAATATGACAAGTCGAGAACCTTCGTATTATAAAGCCAAAGGAAAATGAATGTTACAAAAAACATCCCCTAACCGTTGTGCTGATAAGGAGGCAGTTACAAGAGAAGCCAAGAGCTGGTTCTCACAAGTAATTTGACGCAACCTCCACCACGGAAAACAGGAGACAACAGGTCTCTCGTTTGAGTATTTTGTTATGCAAAAGGCGCATTGGAAGAGCTCAAAAACGGCGTGAAGGTACATGAGGTTGATGCAGGTAGTAGCTCCAGGTTCAGGATGCGAGGGACTGGTACCAGGAGTGACAGAGGAGCAGTACCATGAACTCAACGAATTCTCTTTGAGCGAGCAAAGCTGCTCGTTGGCGGCATTGGGATACACGCCGTTGTTATGAGAAGGAGTTTCGGAGTTTGTAGGTATTGTGCAGATCTGTTTCAGACACAGTCTATACCATGAATAGTATGGGATACATATTTACAATAAAGTATGGGAAGGGTGGATACACCGACTGCTGTGGGAGGTGTTGCCACTGTTTTATTCCACACTGTCTGGGAAGAAGAATATGCTCGAATGTACTGATGTATTATAAACCCTATTTATTATACGATCTAAAAACTACCTAC
>JAYJMJ010115698.1:0-47248 GCA_036873875.1 Laminaria ephemera | reverse complement strand
GCGTCAAATTAGCTGACGGCAATAGTCGCCCTGATCCGTTCGGAAATCGAGCCAGCGACTCGCCGTTAAACGTCGCGTCAAAATCGGCGACGGACTCAAAGCCAATAAAAGTCCCAGCAGAGGCTTGAGAGAAGAAAACTTGGTCGCCTTGCGATCCACTTAGAGCGAAGTGATTTGCAGCCGGGTCATCCGGCGTTGGATTGAAGTCGCTTTCGTCAAAAACGATGTATCCGCCCGCCAACAACATCGTTCCAGCAGGGATTTCGAACTTTAACGGATTGTCGCCTGAATCGCTAAGGAACCAGCCACCAATATTGAAGTCAGTTTGCGTTGGATTGAAAAGCTCGATCGAATCGGATTGTGGTGCGTCAGAATGCGTTAACACTTCGTTAATGACAATGCCGCTAATATCTGCCATCGCCTCACCCGGTGTGCCGCCAGCGGTGAAGCTGTTCCTCCAACTGTAATACTTTCCCAACTCGTTCTGTGGCGTATTGAACAGGTCGATCAGCACGAGAGAGCTTCCGTCGCCATCAGCAGCGACTGACCAAGGGTTGTTGTCGTTGTAAGAGACCGACATGATTTCGTTGGCGTCGGAGTCAACCAGGGCCAATGTCTCGCCGTTGTTGCTGAGGCCTCCAGACCATTTGCCGACGACGTCCAGTGACGCACCATATCTTGCTTCAAACGCATCGAGGTTCTCAACAACGATGACTCGCTCGCCTGGCTCCAAGTTAATATCACCAAACGTGTAACTGACTCCATTGAAAAGCTGAACGCCTTGAAGGTTTACGATCCCAGATGGATGCGTGTTAACGACTTCAACAAATTCAAATTCATTTTCATCAGTGAAGCCAGCCGCAATCTCCGCCGCAGTCACATTGTAAGGGTGATAATTGAACTCGCTGATTCGCAAGTCTGACTGTGAAGCTGCCTCGAGAAAATAAGTTGCATCATGAAGAGCAGACCACGTTCCATCAGATGCTAACGTTCGTGACTGAACCGTAGTAACGCCATTGAGAACAATAGGCGTTTCTGATGAAGTGGACGACGTGATCAACTCTGCGTCAAAAGTGATGTCGCTACTGGTGGCGCTGACTTGGTGGATCTCGACGGCCAGCGTATTGTCGCCGGCAACCAGCAAACTCGGGTCGAACGAAAATTCGTGCCAGTCTGCTCCGTCATCACTGGCGAAAGGTGCTGCAACGGTATCGAAGTTAATTGTGCCGCTAGGAAGGTTGTCTCTCGCGATTTCTGTTCCGTTCAAGTAAACAACCGCACCATCATCTCGGCGCAATCGTAGCATTGCAGAGATGTACTGGCCCGCATCAACGTTAAACGTCTTTCGAAAATACGTTGTGATGTGTTTGTCGTTTGCGTTTCCGCCGTAGGACAAGACCGTCTGTTCGTCGCCATCACCGTAGCCAAGCTCCGCGTCGCCGGCGTTCCAAGACGCGTCATTGAAAGCAGCATTTCGCCAGTTCGTGCCCAGGTTGCTGCCCAGATCGTGATACTTCCAAGATGACTCGGAAGTGACGACCGTGGTATTTGTCGTCGTGCCACTGTAGATCTGAGCACCAGAGTTGATGCCGCCACCGGGGAGTCGAGGATCACTTCCGTCAAGCGTGTAGTAAATCGTTCCTCCCTGGGCAGTCAGTCGTAGTTCGTCTCCTGCATCAATTAAGCCGCCGCTCTGCAAGACTCCCTCGATCAAATAGTCAGGCACATCGACATCAGGGAAAAGCGATGCAGACTGGTTGATTGTGTAGTTGCCGTTGGCATCACGGTTTTGGATGTACGCGTTAGTGAATTGGTCGATGACAACGTCTTGGCGTTGCGTAAAGTAGTTGTCTCGCAAGCTTGCCAGTCGGTCGAGCCATGTCGACCGTAAGCGAGGCGTAGCGTTTTTGGCGTCACCCCAACGAGCCGATTCGGCGTACACCGCAGTGTCAATCTCGGCAGCCAGTTCGTAGATTTTGTCGATTTGCGATTGCGCAGAAAGTGTTCCGCCGTTGAAAAACTCTTTCTGTACATTATCGGCAAACGCGATTCGGTACTCAGCGTTGGCCATCAGCTTTTGGTGAAGCGTGTGGGGGTTGAAGTACGATGGGTTGTCAAAGTTTGAATGATTAAACGGTCCCATTCGGTCTTCGGTCACGCTTCGCAGCGTATGCTCTGAATCATGTGCGAAGAAATGGAATCCGAGATCACCAGTCCGGTCTCGCATCGTGAAGAAGTTGTTCAATCCTGAGTTGGCCGGATTGGAATACATGCCGATTGGGCCGTCACGGTTCCCTCCAAGAATTTGGAGCGTCATGTAATCGATGACATTGTCGACATCGAGCAAGACTTCGTAGTTCAAGTTTCGCGTGCCGTCCGGATTTAATCCTTGGGCTTTCATATAGGCATCGTCATTGACAAAGTTTGGAGTCGAGCCATCGGCATCCAAAGCGGCGGCTTGATCAAACAATCTCTCATAGGCGTCGAGGTTGCCATCAACTGCCTCCGTGATTCCCGGCTTGGCTTTGATCACGTCATAATCTTCAGTGTCACCACCGTAGTAGCTGGCCGCAAAGTTCTTGTCGTGCCGTTCTTGCGTCTGGAAAATGCCCCAGTATTGGCCGTTGAGATAAAGGTGAAACCAAACGCTTCGTGTGTACTGTTGGCCGAGATCCTTCATGTTCTCGCGAGCCAACTCGTCCTCTACGAATTGAGTCGTTGTGTTTCCATTGAAACTCCATGACCAGTTCTGCGCGGTTCTAAGATCCAGCTTCTTGAATGTGTCGACGCCTTCATTGCCGTGAACCGGGTAGTTGAGTTCGGAGTCGCCGTACTCGCTACGCATGTAGAGTTTGAACGAGTGCTTTGGGTTTTCGTCTCGTCGACTGTACGCGCCTTTGATTCGCAGGCCCGCGTTAACTTGAAAGCCCGTTGTTCCGTCTGGGTTAAGCAGTTCCACTGATGCAGGACGTTCCCAATCAATTCCTCGCTCCGACGCGTTTGAGTAAATCCCAGTCGACGCATCAAAAAGATTGTCAAGATCTGTCGTGACAGACCAAGTCGGAATCGAACTCAGCGCGTCTTTGATCGTCTGCAAGCCTTCGATCGCGATGACGTCTGGGTCGATGCCGTAATCAACGAGGTTGTCTCCCCAAGTCGTTGGCCATCCTGCTGGCGCCGATCCATCGAGCGACTGATTCACAACATCGTCGATGAAAATGTACGACGCAGTTCGATCAGGAACCGTGAGGTAACCTGTCTTCGTGGCAACAGTCCGCAGGTTGGAAGTCCCGGAGATTAGAATCGGCGCGGAGTAGACGGTTCCATTGGTAGTCGATGGCGTACTGCCGTCGAGAGTATAGTAAATCGTCGCACCCGGGGTCGTGGAGGACAACGTTACGTTGAAAGCGGTGTCGTAAAATCCTGCGGCTTGATCCAGTACGACTTGATCGACTACGCCATCAACAGCGCCCGCGTTTGCCGCTCCGGGAGTCGGTGTCGTGAAATAGCGGACTTGGTCGAACGCGCCGCCGAACTCAACTCCGTATGAAACATTGGTGTACTGTTTTGGATAGTCGGCTCCATTAACGCCAAACTCAGAAAGCACATTGCCAGCAGGGTCATAAAGTCCAACGTACTCGCCACCCGAGCTAAGCGAAAATCCCGTGTAGTAGTCGCTGCCTGAAGCGAAGTTCAAATCGTCCGCTGCAAAGACAACCAAGAATTGTCCCGCGCCAAGTGTGACAGATGGGAATGTCCATTTGGCGACCGTCGACGCGTCATCAGTTAGTGTGTATCCACTAAGATCTACACTCGTGTCTCCAGCATTGTAAATTTCAATCCAGTCGCTCGTTTCGCCGTTGTCGTCGACAAAAGTAGAATCATTCGAAGCCGCGAATTCAGTAATGATTGGCAAAGCAGCGAGGAGGCTGCGTGGCTCGAGTGTTTGGTAGGAAAGAGGGCGATTGATTCGAGCGACTTTGCGAGGCGACTTTGAACTCATGGATGGTCCTGGAGAGTTGAAGAGCGGGTTCACCAGTATAGTCGATAGGCAACGATTCCTGAAACTTGGTTGAGTCGGTTTTATTCGCATTTTTGTACATGTTGACACTAAGTTGTTGACACAGGTGATTGCAAAAACATTGAAGAAAGACGCCGCGTGGCAAATTGCCTGAATCGCGATAGTGTTAAGATAAAATTTAAGCTCAATCAAATCTTTGACCTTCAGGTATCGCCAGATGAAAAAAGTTCTGCTTTGTCTTTTCACTTTCAGCCTCTGTCTAGTTTTACAACGCAGTGACTCGGTTGCCGAAGAGACTGAAAAACCAAATGTCGTTTTTGTGATCACTGACGATCAAGGTTATGGCGACCTTTCCTGTCATGGTAATCCAGTTCTCAAGACACCGAATCTGGATGCGCTCTCTGCGCAGTCGTTGCGGTTGACGGACTATCACGTTTCACCCACTTGTTCGCCAACCAGAGCGGCACTGTTGACCGGTCATTGGACGAACCGCACCGGTGTCTGGCACACGATCATGGGACGTTCGATGTTGCGAGAGAACGAAGTCACGATCGGACAAGTCTTTAAAGATGCCGGTTACGAGACTGGCATGTTTGGCAAATGGCATTTGGGTGACAACTATCCGTTCCGTCCCGAAGATCGAGGATTCACCGAGGTTCTGCGGCACGGCGGAGGCGGTGTTGGTCAAACTCCTGACTATTGGGACAATGCCTACTTTGATGGAAGCTATTGGCACAACAAGACACCGGTTCCAGTCAAAGGGTTCTGTACGGATGTCTTTTTCGATTACGCAAAGAAGTTTATTAAAACGCAGAAAGAGAATCAGAAGCCATTCTTTGCCTACATCACAACCAATGCGCCGCATGGTCCGATGCACTCTCCGCCAAAATATAGTGAGCCGTATGCCGACCAGCCTGCCAATATCGCGAACTTTTTTGGCATGATCGCAAATATCGATGACAACGTCGGTCAGTTGCGGAAGTTCTTAGACGACGAAGGTTTGACGGACAACACGATTTTCATTTTCACCACTGACAATGGCACATCGGCCGGTCATAAAGTTTTCAAAGGTGGAATGCGAGCTTCGAAGGGCAGTGAATACGACGGCGGTCATCGCGTTCCGTTCTTTGTCCGCTGGCCTAATGGAAAACTCGCTGGCGGAAGAGACATCAATCAGTTGACTGCACATGTTGATATTTTGCCGACGCTAATTGACCTTTGCGATATTGCAGCACCCAAGGACGTTAAGTTCGATGGCGTGAGCATCAAGCCGTTGCTTCAAAATGCTGATTCGACGGACTGGCCTGATCGAATGTTGGTGACCGATTCACAGAGAGTCAAAGATCCGATCAAGTGGCGAAAGTCATCGGTCATGTCTTCGGGCTGGCGTTTGATCAACGGCAAAGAGCTCTACGATATGAACGCCGATCCGATGCAAGCGACTGATGTTGCCGCGGCGAACCCTGAACGTGTTGAGAAGATGAAACAGTTTTATGATGACTGGTGGGCTGACTTAGTACCGTCATTTAGCAACAGCGCTGAGATTTATATTGGTCACCCAGAAGACAACCCAAGCCGCTTGACTTCGCATGATTGGATTACCACTAAATCAACGCCATGGAACCAAAGCCATGTTCGGGCTGCGAAGAATGGTGCTGGCGATACGGGGTTCTGGAACATCAAAGTCCATGAAGCCGGATCTTACAAAATTCGCTTGCGTCGATGGCCGGAAGAAGCGGATTTGCCGATCAATGCGGAACTAGCCAAAGGCGCTCCCGTTCCAGGCCAGAAGGCTTATCGTGAGACGCCAGGCAAGTCGATTGACCCGACGCTTGCGCGACTGTCCGTTGGTGATCAGGAATTCTCAACCGATTGTGATGCGAATGAGCATGAAGTGGTCTTCAATGTTGAACTTGAAGCTGGATCTACTCGGTTGACGACGCTATTTGAAAACAAAGACGGTACTCAGTGGGGCGCGTACTTTGTCTACATTGAACGCCTGTAGAGGCCTTCGTTGCGCTTAGATCAAACGTGGATTGCAGCGAAGGCTGCTGGATTGCCTTAATTGACAAGAAATCAATCGACTGATTCGCAATGCTTGCTAGTATTGCAACGAGCGTTGAATTGCTGTCCGATCTTACTCCCACTTCCTGCCTCAACTCCTTCCGCGCCATTCGGCGTCCCATTAACAATCTGCTTTAGCAGCGCAATTGGATTTACAACATGACGATGAGAATGCGACGTCGACAGAAACTGACAAGCTACGGAGTCCTCGAGCCACGAAAGATGTTGGCCACTTTGTTTGCCGAAACCTTCGAGGCATTTACCGGTAGTGGGTTCGCGCCATCACCAGCTGGCGGTCAGCTCGATTCGGACCAATGGCGTGCCACGGGATTGAGTGATGGAGATGGAGTTTACGGTGGCACTCATGATACTGGCGATTTTGCCAGAGGAGTCGAAACGGGTGCCGTGTCTGGCGGTGGCGTGTACGCGTTCAATGTTGGTGGAAACGTAACGCTTGGTGCCCAGCCCACTGGCGCCGACATGACTCCAGGTGCGTTCGGACTGAAGGTCGACAATTCGACGGGTGCCTCCGTTGATCAATTTACGATCAGCTACGATTTGTGGTACTTCAATGATGGCGAGCGGTCCAACTCGTTTGATCTAAGCTACTCAACTGATGACGCATCGTACACTTCGGTAGCGGCATTGGACTTTAGTACGCCAGAGGCTTCCGACAGCAATGGTTGGACGATGGTCTCACTCAACGCCACGATCGATGTCACAGTCGCTGCGTCGAGTTTTCTCTACTTTCAATGGGATGTGGGTGATAACACAGGCAGTGGTAACCGTGATCAGATCGGCATCGACAATCTAACGATTGAAACCGATGGCGGCGGCATCGTCACTGGAAGTAATACTCTCGACTTGCGTTTTGCCAGTTACAACGTTGAGAACAAGCCTCACAGTAATGCTGAGGAACCGAATTTCCGGACGATCTTTCAAGCGATTGGCTTAGAAACCAAAGTCGATGTCACCCGCCCGATTGACCTGTTGGCACTTCAAGAAACCGATGTGGATTCGTCCAATCGAATTGAATCAATTTTCGACAGCCTCTACACAGACGACTATTCGGTCGTACTCTCTACCAATTCAAGCGGTGATTTTTTCGGCTTCGTTTACAACACCGCGACGTTGAGTTTACTTGAATCAGAGATTGTCACTGGTCCGTACACGCGAGATCCACTTCGCGGCCTATTCAAACCCGTCGGTTCGTCTTCGGACGCATCAAATTTTTACGCGTATTCGGTCCATCTGAATGCCACGAATTCGGGAACACGAAACACGGAAACTAACGCACTACGTGCCGATATTGATGGGCTTGGAAGCAATGAAAACGTGATCTTGCTGGGCGATCTGAATATCGATTCAAGTTCCGAGGCGTCGTACGAGAACTTGATGGACGCGGGTGTAGGCCAGCTAATTGATCCTATCAATTCACCTGGGAACTGGAACAACAACAACGCGTTCAAAGCGATTCACACTCAGGATCCTAGCGGTCAAATGGACGATCGCTTTGATTTTCAATTGATTAATGATGATGTGCTGGCCGCTGGAGGATTGGAGTACATTCCAGGATCGTACCGAGCCTTTGGGAACAACGGGACACATAACATTAACCAACAGATTACCAGTGGTAGCGGCGCGTCGTCCGCAGTGCTTTCGGCATTGGCTAACGCCAGTGATCACTTGCCTGTGGTGGTCGACTATCGTTTCGAAGTCGCCTCGGTTGGCGCAGCTCGACTCTTCTATAACGATTCATCTTTTGATGGGTCAGACGACTTGGATTCCGTTGCGACCGACAAGGCCGCGTTGCTTCCTGGTCAAACTGCCACGTTTGAGAACTACACGAGCTACACCAAAGGTATCAATGGGATTGTTCTAAATACCAAAGAGTTTGCTCAAGTGCCAACTCTTGCAACTGTGAGTCAGTTCTTTGAGTTTCGTGTTGGCAATGATGATGCAGTTGGCTCCTGGGCTGCGGCACCTTCGCCCAACGGCCTGACAGTACAAACGGATGTCGATGCCGACGGAACTGACCTTATCTTTTTGACTTGGGCTGATAACGCGATCGATAACATTTGGCTGCAAGTCGTGGCGTTGGCAAATTCTGAGACGGGTTTGATTGAGCCGGGAACTTTTTACTTTGGCAACGTGATTGGCGAAACTGGCAATGACCCAGCTAACGCACGAGTCAACTTGCTAGACGTGAGTTTGACCCGCTCTAACCAGACAGGATTCTCTGCTGCGACGATTGACGACGTTTACGATTTTGACCGCAGTGGCCGAGTTAATTTACTCGACGTTGCCTTCGCGCGGACCAATCAGACAGGATTCACCGATGTTAAGCTGATCACGCCTCCGTCTTCGGCTCCCGGCAATTCGTCGATCATCTTCAATGGCGGAAGTGGCGACGGCGATTTTGAGAGTGAAGCTGATAACCAGTTTTTGGCGAACTCTTTCGAAACCAGCGGGATACCAACAAGTGTTGTTCGACTTGAGCGAGATGCAGCGTCTAAAAAGTTCCAATGCGATCGAGACTTTGGCTTTGCTGATTTGTCGATCGAAGGTCCGATCGAGCCTGAGGTGGCTTTATTACCAATTCAAACCGTCTCTAGATCGGCAAATGTCGCCAATTCCCAAGCGTCCGAAGTCAATTCAATGGCTAACTTTGAATTGCCTTGGTCAGAATTTGACGAATTGGGCAGTGCGATTTCTCGCCAGCCCTTTTAGCGGATTAGACCTAACGATTGGCCGGTTGATGGTTAGAATTGGGCGTTTGCTACACGCTTGATCTGTACTCTGGGGTCGTTTTGTTTACCGGTTTGATAGAAGAAAAAGGCTCTATTGTCTCGCTTTCGAGAGGAACGGGAGCCGATGAAGAGACGACTGACTTGGTTGTTGAAGGCGATCTAGTCAGCCAAGACGCAGCGATCGGAGACAGTATCGCGATCAATGGTTGTTGCTTAACCGTAGTTAGCATCGACGGTTCGCAATTGAAATTTCAGGCGGGATCAGAAACGCTCAAGCGGACTAACTTGGGCAAGCTCTCTGTTGGATCGCCTGTGAATTTGGAAAGAAGTCTCGCCGTCGGCCAACGCATGGGCGGCCACTATGTTGCAGGTCATGTCGATGCTGTGGGTGTCGTTGACGAGCGAGATGACGATGGCGAGTGGTCAACGTTTTGGTTTTCAGTCCCAGAGTCGCTGACTGTTCAGATGGCTTCAAAAGGCTCCGTCGCCGTCGATGGAATCAGCTTGACGCTGGTTGACGTTGAAAAAACAAGATTTAGCGTGGCGCTAATCCCACATACATTGGATGTCACAACATTGGGCCAGCGAAACGTTGGCGATGATGTAAACATCGAAACAGACTTGTTGGCAAAATATGTTCAACAGCAATTGAATCGGAAATAGAGTGGACGAACAACCCATTAACGAACAACAACCTGAAGTAGAGCCTGGTTTGGATGAAGTCAACGAAGTGGATGGTGACGAGGCTGTTGCTGGCGCCGTTGAAGGCGGTGAAGTAGCAAAGCCCAAAAAGAAAGTTAGTCGTCAAACCGTCTCCTATCTTTCAACTCGATTTGAAGAAGTCGGACTGAATCCGAACAAGCGTCACGGACAGAACTTTCTGGTTGACCTTAACCTGATCCAGCTGATCGCCCGCTCAGCAGAAATTACCGAGAACGATGTAGTACTCGAGGTCGGTACCGGCATGGGGTCGCTGACTGCCATGATCGCTGAGGACGCTGCGGCGGTGATTACGGTAGAGATTGATGAGTATCTTTATCAGATGGCATCCGAAGAACTGGAGCCGTTTGACAATATTTTGATGTTGAAGCAAGACGCCCTGAAAAATAAGAACCATTTTTCACCCACAGTGATCGATGCGATCAAAGCTGAGTTGGCCAAAGACTCGAGTCGAGTGTTCAAGCTTGCCGCGAACCTCCCTTATAATATTGCCACCCCGGTGATTGCGAACTTGCTACGTAGCGAAGTCGTTCCAGCAATCATGAGCGTGACGATTCAAAAAGAACTTGCTGATCGACTGACTGCGGCCCCTAAATCCAAAGATTACGGGGCGTTGAGTATTTGGGTTCAGAGCCTTTGCGATGTTCAGACAGTGCGAGTGATGGGACCACATGTCTTTTGGCCACGGCCCAAAGTGGACTCCGCCATTATTCAGATCGTTCATCGGCCAGATAAATCGAGTTCAATCAAAGACCTGGACTTCTTTTATGCGTTTGTTCGGGCGATGTTTTTTCATCGCCGAAAGTTCATGCGAAGCGTCGCGATCAGTGCGTTTAAAGATCAGCTTGATAAACCGCAAGTCGATGAAGTGCTCGTTGAGATGGGCTTGGGCGCCGATGCGAGAACCGAACAGTTGCAGGTTGAGGAGATGCAGGAGCTTTGCGAGCTGTTTCGACAGAAGCTGATCGAAGTGACTGGCGAAGAGCGTCCACGGCTCAATAATCAGGGCGACTGATTTGGCACGTTGTTTCCTTTGTGCGGTAGGATAGTGGCTTGGTGGTCTTCACTGAGTTTGATCATTGTGTGATGTCTGGTGACGTTGCCATTGATGAGTCATCGGTCAAAGAATATTTGACTGGCCTCTACATGTCAGCGTTCCATCGAGCGGATAAATATCCAAACAGCTGAGGCCGCCGTTCCACATTGCTTGCCACTGTCTAGTTAAGTGGCACTGTCAGTGACGGCTAAATCGCCACGAGTTTTTTCGCTTGGTCTGCCGATAAATGACATCGAACCCAAGAGGCGTTTGGGCATCAGCAGGTTTCTATTTTGGCGTCAATCTTGTCCCAACGGCGTAATCCTGCAGTCCGCGCGTAGGATTCAAGACGGCAACGAAACTGCCGATCATGGCTCCTAATATAGCGATCGCAAATACAATCAACACGCTGCCGAGAACCGCGTCGTTATCTTGGAACTGTTGAACAAACGTGCCAGGCTCTGCGACACCCCCTTGGATCTGCGAGAGAGCGCTAATCATCGTTGAGCATCCAATCAGAGCCGTGGGACAAAGCCACGCCATCAATGACCGCATACCGCAGCGAAACCGGCTGGCGGGCTTGCCTTTTCGAGTCGCAACTCCGATGCGCATGAGGCTAAAAACAGGCCCCCCTTTAAACCAGACGCCGAGGGCAACTGGCAAAGCGAGTGAGGCCACCATTCCAGCCAACAATTTATATTGAATCGCAAAAGGGCTGAAGTGCATCGCCCATAGGAAAATGAAAGTCGCCAGAACAAACTGAGTGATCAACTCGAAGCCAAGCGTAATTCCAAAGACGCCGACTCGGCTGTCCCACTTCAGCGCTGGCAGCGACTTAGAGAGTGATGCAAGTTCACCAACCGCCCAGTCAAGCGTTGATGGTTCGTGTGGTTTTGTCTTGAGTTCAGCAAAGAAATCTTGAGCGGAAAAAGGAAGGTCGCAGTTTCGGCGTGAAACCATCTCGGCCAAATCCATAAACAAACATACGGCGTCGTTGTCTGGCGAAGTGGCACAGGCACGTGTTTGCGGATGGTCCAGAGTTTGGGGTTTTTCAATGACGTCGAGCGGGTGACGGTCAAGGAATTTTAAATTCCCCAGTTCGCTGACGATGACTTGCGAAGGGAAAAGGGTTTCCGGGATTGTTTTATCGTTGATAGAGGCGCTCAGTTCGGCCGCGGCCTGTTCTAGCAAGAGGCGGTAATTGCTCCAGTCGCCATGTCGCTTGGATCCGACGAGCGCCAAAAATGGATAGCCTTCAACCGGTTCGTAGGCATCCCATCGTTGTCCGTCGTCGGTAACATCGCCATCGAGCCACCGTTGTCGTCCGGGTCGGGACAGCTCGATCCGCGCCGTAGATGGCTGAACGCCTGAAGGGCTTTCATAGATCCAAACATCACGGTCCAGGTTGTTGTCATGGGCCATGTAAATAGATCCAGCTACCGTGTCGCACAAGAATTGATCGGCGACAAACGGCCCAAACGTTTTAGGCTCAATTGCCTTTGTTTTTGGCTTGCAGGCTGGTACCACAAAATTTTGAGTCTGTTTCGAGTGGATTCGCTGTACTCTCGTTCCTGACATAAAGCCATGCAGTCCGCGTAATCCGTTGGTGGTTCGCATCGTTGAAAAGCACGCAAGCAGCGGCACCGACCAAATGAGAACCGAACTCAAAATAAGCAGCATGTTGCTCGCGGAATCGATGTGGTATTCGCCGGCGAAAAAGAACTGGTAGATCGCTGGGATTCCAAACGAAGCCGGAAATGCAAAGACTCTCAATATCGTTCGCCAGAATCCAGGCTTATTGTTTGAGTCATTGATAACTTGAAGCTGCAAAAGATGCTTGCCCGGTGTTTTCCCGAACAGCGATTCAAAGAAAACGAAATACGAATAGAGAAGGCCAAGGCTTACAAGAATGAACAACGGCCTCATCTTGTTGACGTTGGACTCAAGCTCCGTTTGGTCGACAGTGCCGCCATGGAGAAAAACACCAACAACGGCAAGCCCGATAGCTAGGCTGATTAGAACAGCGTTAACGATGACATGATCGATCATGTAAGCCGAAAGACGTCGACCCACGTCAGCCAAAGAAGTGCCTCTTGATCCAAAGGGCGCCAACGCAGTGCGCAATTTGGTGAGTGTCTGGAATCGATTGTCAGGAGACTTTTCCAGGCACTTGAGAATGATCCGATCAAGCGGTTTGGGGATCTCTGGGTTCCACGACCGGGCGGGAGACGCTGGGTCGGCGATGATCTGGGCCGTCACCGCGATCGACTCGCCAATGAAAGGCGTCCGCCCTGTCAGCATTTTGTAAAGCGTCGCGCCGATGGCATAGATGTCCGTTCTTCCATCAAGCTCCGATCCGCGAATTTGTTCGGGTGCAGAATACGATGGAGTACCAAGGAACGTGGCGTCTTGAGTGAGGTTCATGTCCACGCTGATGGTCGATTTGCTCAGGCCAAAGTCGCCAATTTTCACGCTGCCATCTTCGGCCACAAAACAATTCGATGGCTTCACGTCGCGATGTATCAGTCCCAATCGGTGCGCTGAGATCAGGCCATCGATTACATCCAGGATTGCGTCGACCCCTTCGCCGATTCCCATTTTTCCCAAGGCCACAATCTTGTCTTCGACGGTATTGCCGGGCATCAACTCCATGGCAATAAAGTGCTTGCCTTCGAATTCGCCGGCGCCATACATGAACGTCACGTTGGGGTGTGAAAGCTTGGCGGCCAGTTTGCCTTCGCGAATAAATCGCTGAACAGTTTCGTCGTCTCCCAAGTTCTGCCTGAGCAACGTTTTGAGTGCGACCCTGCGTTTTGTTTTGTCGTCGATCGCTTCCCAGACAACTCCCATGCCTCCGCTTCCAAGTTGCCGAACGAGCTCGTAGTTTGCAATCTTGGTTTTGGACGTGAGCGGAAGCATTTGACGCGCGAGATCGGTCGCATCTTTAGTGGGTGCGATCGTGACGTCGCTTGGGACGGCGGTCGTTAATCCTTCATTGGGCAAGCCGCACTCAGGGCAGAATTTAGGCGGATTCGCCTTGTAGGAAATTGTATGTTCGCATTGAGAACACTGGAATTCCAAAGCTCAAACCTTCCTTTTACCAAGAAGAAACCTCCATCAAAGATTAGCAAGTTTAACTGGAACTGTCGCCCTCGTCGACGGAAGATCAATTATGACGATTTGATAAACCCTGCGTTCAATCCAGTTAGCTCATTGCAAGTCATTGTCTGTTTGACAAAGATAGTTGAAATGAGGTGGCCGTTTTAATGGTCTAATAGTGTCTCAACAAGCAAGCTAGATAGTCGAGCAAATAATCGAATGAAGTTAAGAATTGACATTGTGGGCGGCCCGCAAAGAGGCGGCTCATTTGAAATTGGCGCCGGTGAGACTTTGATTTTTGGGCGTGGCCAGCAAAGCGATACAAAGATAGAAGATCCTTCAATCTCGAGAGTCCATTGCGAAGTCGCTCATCATGGTGACACGATTGCAATCGCTGACAAAGGCAGCTCCAGCGGCACGTTTGTGAATGGAAACAAAGTTGAGACGGCGCTGATCGAGCCAGGCACCAAGATCCAGATTGGCGACACGCTGATGCGAGTCTCTGAAGCCGGCACGGCAACGATGATTTCATCTCCTGCTGCTTCGACAAAACCTGTCGCGGAACTTGTCGGCGAGAAGTTAGGACCTTACGAACTGACGAAGATTATTGGCCGAGGTGCTAGTGGCGTGGTCTTCAAGGCCAAAGACTCAGAGAAGAACATTGTTGCTGCGGTCAAAGTTCTCTCTCCCCAGTTTACGTCTAACGACGAACAGCGTCAGCGATTTGTGCGAGCAATGAAGACGATGATGCCGATTCGGGATGACCGAATCGTACGTCTATACAACGCCGGTAAGAATGGCCCCTACTGTTGGGCTGCGATGGAATTCATCGAAGGTGAAAACCTGGCCGAGCTGATCAAGCGAATTGGTATTGAGGACATGTTGGACTGGAAGAAAGTCTGGCGCGTGGCGATCGATATTGCCAGAGCTTTGAACACCGGACATGAGAACAAAATCATTCATCGCAACGTCACGCCGAAAAACATCCTGCGACGGGAAAGTGATGGTGCGTGTTTGCTGGGCGACTTTATGTTGGCGAAAGCTCTAGAGGGAACGCTGGCGATCGATGTAACATCGACTGGACAGATTCTCGGAGAGGTTCAGTACCTTGCTCCTGAGAGAACGCTCGGTAGCTCCGAAGTTGACACGCGCAGCGATTTGTATGGGCTTGGCGCGACTTGTTACGCGTTGCTGACTGGACGACCGCCGATTAGTGGCACATCAATTACGGACATGATCAAAAATGTTCGTGATGAAGTTCCTCAGCCGCCGAAGAATTTCCAGCTGTCAGTCAATGAGCTTTTTCAAGACGTTGTGATGACGTTGCTTGAGAAAGATCCTTCACGTCGTATCGAATCTCCGGCAAAGTTGATCAAAGAACTATTGCGGATTGGGAAGTTCAACAATCTCGATGCCGGATTTTAGTTCTAAGATGTTGGGAGAAGGCAATAAGAGTCCGCGTCTGATAGAAATTCCTAGAGCGCGGGAGCGGCTTTATGCAGATAGCTAAGTTGCGAATCAGATTTAAAAATCTCTAGACTCTTTGCCGGTGTTTATTCAATTGCAAAATTAGTAATTACGTTCTGATTGAAGACGATCAAATGAAACATTTAAACAATCGTTTACCGTTTAATTCATTCGTGGTGCTCGCCGCGACCTTGATGCTGGTGTTGCCAAAAACCAATGATGCGCATGCTGACGAAGGCATGTGGTTGTTCAACGCTCTGCCAACCAAACAGCTCAAAGAAAGGTACGGGTTCGAGCCCGATGCTCAGTGGGCTGATCGATTGATGAAGTCCTGCGTGCGTTTTAACGTTGGCGGATCGGCTTCGTTTATTTCGAGCAATGGCTTGGTTTTGACCAACCATCATGTAGGCTCCGATACGCTCTACAAGTTGTCAGATAAAGACAACGACTACTACAAAGATGGCTTTCTTGCTAAATCGTTTGCTCAAGAGCTTAAGGCACCGGACTTGGAGCTAAACCAACTCGTTAACATCGTCGACGTGACGAAGAAAGTGAATGCTGCAGTCAAGAGCGGCATGTCGGCTGACGATGCGGCCACCGCTCGTCGTGCCGCGATTGCTGATATCGAATCAGCTGCGACAGACGAGACAAAGTTGCGGTCAGACGTGGTGACGCTTTACGGCGGTGGCCAGTACCATCTGTACCAGTACAAAAAGTACACCGACGTGCGTCTGGTTTGGTCACCCGAAGCCGGAATCGCATTCTTTGGTGGAGACGCAGACAACTTTGAGTATCCGCGATTCAATCTTGATGCGTGTATTTTTCGTGTTTACGAAAACAACATGCCAGCTAAGACGCCGAACTTTTTGAAATGGTCAGAGGATGGCCCGGCGGAATCAGAGCTGACGTTTGTGGCAGGCAATCCCGGCAGTACACAACGGATCTACACCATGGCGGCTCTCAAGCACGAACGTGATGTTAGCTTGCCATACATTCTCAACATCATTCGTCGACGTGAAGTCCTCTTGCAACAGTATTGTTTGCGTGGAGAAGAAGAAAAGCGGATCGCACATGATCAATTGTTTAGCTATCAAAATGGACGCAAGGCTCGCGTTGGCATGCTTCAAGGGTTGCAAGATCCGGCAATGATGAAAGCGAAAGCTGATGCCGAAGCAAAGCTGCTCGAAGGGATCGCTTCACTTCCAGATGCCGATTCTTACAAGAGAGCTTTTGCTCAGATTGAAGGAGTCCAAGGCAGACGCTCAGAGATGCAGGGTAAAACAGTTTCGCTGAACACGCGGATTTTCCGAATCGCTCAACAGTTGGTGCAAATGGCGGCTGAAGACGAAAAGCCATCGAATGAACGAATGGAAGCGTATCAGGATGCGGGCCGGAAGTCATTGGAACAGCAGTTGTTCTCGCGAGCACCTTTGTATCCGGAGTTGGAGCAGGCGATTCTTGGCGATTTAATTGCGTTGATGATTGAGAACCGTGGAGCAGACGACGAACTTTGCATCAAAGTTCTTAACGGCAAAAGCCCGCTGGGGCGAGCTGAAGAATTGGTCAAAGGAACAAAGTTGTTCGATCCTGAGCATCGGCGAACAGTGGCGGCCGGTGGCATCGAAGCCATTAAGGCTTCTGAAGATCCAATGATCCAGTTTGCTCAGCTAGTGGACGAGCAAGTACGTGCCGATCGAAAGCTTTCAGATGGATTGGATGAGCTTGAAAGACAAGCATACGCCAAGATTTCAGATGCGCAATTCAAAACGCAAGGAACATCCACTTACCCAGATGCGACATTTACGATGCGACTGGCATTCGGTCCGGTCAAGGCTTACGAAGTGAATGGCGAAGTGATCCCTGCCTTCACAACATTTGACGGCACGTTCCGGCATGAAATTGATCATGAAGGGCAATTGGATTTCGAACTTCCGGAAAGCTGGAAAGCAAATCGCCATAAGCTAAACGGAAGCACCAAGATGAACTTTGTTCACGCGCTTGACATTACGGGCGGTAACTCCGGCAGTCCCGTGGTCAACAAAAATCTTGAACTGGTTGGTTTGATTTTTGATGGCAACATTCAATCGCTACCTGGCGACTACTTGTATGACGAACGGCAAGGCCGCGCGGTGAGTGTTCATTCCAGTGCGATTCGTGACGCGATTCGGTATGTTTATGATGCTGAGGATCTAGCAAACCAGCTGGGTAAGTAATTGGCAGTCAGCCGTTTGGGCGACAGCTCCTGTCCCGAAGAAGGTGAGCTGAATTGACGAAGAGGTAACCATGATTATTCGGCCGGTAGAGATTTCTGATTCAGCTCAGATCGTGGCTATCTACAATCCGTTCATCGAGTCATCGACGATCACTTTTGAGTACGACTTGATCGACGAAAAGATCATGTCGGAGCGGATTCAAAAAACCCTTGATCAAGGGTTTCCATATTTGTCAGCTGTGGTTGACGATCGAGTTGTAGGATACTCGTACGCAACGACTTGGCGAGAGCGAGCTGCTTTTCGCTATGTGGTTGAGTGTGCGATCTACATTGATCCGGAATTTAAAGGGCAGGGGATCGGCAAATCACTCTATACAGCCCTGTTCGAAGAGCTTCGCCAGCGCGGGTTTCGGACTGTGGTTGCGGGAATTACCATTCCCAATGAAGCCAGTCAGGCTATTCACACGTCTTTTGGGTTTGAGAAGGTCGGTTTTTTCAAATCCGTTGGTTTCAAGTTCGATCGATGGCTTGACGTGGAGTTTTGGCAAATGGATCTCACATAAATTTGCGGTTATTGTTAACAACCCAAAGTTACTACGGGTATTTCGGGTCACCGCGTTGAAATTTCTGTTCGCCAGAGTTCCCGCACGTCTCCCTCAGCCCCTGGATGTTCAAAATGCGAATTGCGATCATCGGCGGAGGTGTTTCTGGATTGGTGGCTGGTTACATGCTCCACCGGCAGCATGACGTGACCCTTTTCGAAGCAGCTGATTACATTGGCGGTCACACTAACACCATCGATGTTCAAACCGATCAAGGCGTCGTGCCAGTCGATACGGGCTTCATCGTTTTCAATGATCGCACCTATCCCAACTTCATTGCGTTGATGGAAGAACTGGGAGTCGAGTCTCAACCTTCGGTGATGAGTTTCAGCGTCAAATGTGAAGCCACAGGGCTTGAGTATCGCGGCGCAGACTTTGACGGCTTGTTTGCACAACGCCGAAATTTGTTGAACCTGAAATTCTATCGATTGCTCTGGGACATTGTTCGCTTCAACAAGCTGGGGAATCAGTTGTTGCAATCGACGGATGAGAATGATGAGTCCGAGACAGTTGAGGAATTCTTCGCTCGAAATAAGTTCTCTGAGTCGTTCATCAATCAGTATTTTCTGCCGATGGGCGCAGCTATCTGGTCTTCCTCATACGAAAAGTTTCGCCAGTTTCCCATCCGCTTCATCGCAGAGTTCTATTTGAACCATGGCTTGCTTGGAATTTCCAACCGTCCCAAATGGCGGGTAATCAAAGGCGGCTCGAAAAGTTATATTGGACCTTTGACGGCCGGGTGGGTGGATCGTATTCAGCTCGCCAGTCCCGTCCAAAAGGTCGTTCGTCACGAAAATGAAACGGGCGAAGTGAGTTCAGTTGAAGTCACATGTAAAAACGAGTCGTTGGAGTTTGACCATGTTGTGTTCGCGTGCCATAGCGATCAAGCCCTCGCCATAATGGGCGATGATTGCACGTCGACAGAGAAAGAAGTTTTGTCAGAGTTTCCTTATCAAAAGAATGTGGCTTTGCTGCACACGCAAGAATCATTGTTGCCAACACGAAGGCGTGCTTGGGCGAGCTGGAATTATTTCAGTCCGCGTCAAGAGACTCAATGCGCGACGGTAACGTACTGCATGAACATTCTTCAATCACTAGAGACCGATACGACATATTGCGTCACGCTCAATGGTGAAGATCAAGTTGATCCAGCAAACGTGCTGCGGCTATTTGAGTATAGCCACCCGACGTTCAGTGTTGGGAGAAAGTCAATGCAGTTGCGGCACGAGGAGTTGCTGACGGCAAACGCCACTAGTTTTTGTGGCGCGTATTGGGGTAATGGATTTCACGAAGACGGCGTTGCGAGTGCGTTAAAAGTCGCCGCTGCGATTGAGGCGAAGGTAGCTGCTGGGAGCCCACGGGGCGTTGACCGTCCTGCTGGCGAGGTGTCGCCGTGAGCGAGAGTTGTATTTATCGAGGAGCCGTTCGTCATCGACGCCGTACTCCGGTTGAAAATTCCTTCAACTATTCCGCGTTCATGCTGTATCTCGATCTTGATGAGCTTGATACGGTTTTCGCCGCTCGTTGGATGCGGAGACTTTGGTCAACGAGTCGGATCGCATTTGCTCGATTTAAACGCAGTGATCATCTGAAGCAGGTGCCCGTCGAGACGTCCCTCAAAGATGCCGTCAAAGAGATGCTTGTTAAGCATGGCATTGATGCGAAAATTGGAAAGATTGGACTGTTAACTCAAGTTCGCTATCTCGGGTTCGAGATGAATCCCGTCAGCTTTTATTATTGTTACGGTGAAGACACTCAACGAGTCGAAGCCGTTATCGCTGAGGTGAACAACACACCTTGGGGAGAACAACACATTTATGTGGTGCCAAGTGAGCCAAGCAAGTCGTCAGGCGATCAGCAGAAACGTGTGGTTGCTGATCGGGTTTCGAAAGACTTTCACGTTTCTCCGTTTATGGAGATGGACCAAGAATATCGAATGCTATTTTCAATTCCGGGCGATTCGCTTGGCGTGAAAATGCAAAATTTCGAAGACGGTGAACGAATTTTCGATGTTTCAATGCTGTTGAATCACGTTCCAATGACTAGTGCAAACTTGAACTGGATGCTCGTGCGGTTTCCGTTGATGAGCATGAAAATATTTGCCGGAATTTACTGGCAGGCCGCCAAACTTTGGTGGAAAGGTTGTCCGTTTGTCTCGCATCCGGTGAAACAGGACTCGACCACCAATGAGACCACCGTGAACACTTCCAAGAGTAATGCCGAATCTGTGTGGGTAAGTAGATGACTTCGATTGACAATCAAATCAAAGGGCCGTTGGGCCATCAGGGCGTGCCGTGGGAGCTTGATTCTGCGCTGCGTGAAGAACGTAGCGATAACGCTGGCTCCGGCGGTCTGTTCGATTCCGTGCGGAAGAAATTGCTGAGTAAATTTAGTAGTGCCACTGGTGGCAAGGTTGTTGTGCTTGATGGCGATGAAGAGTTTTCGTTCGGCGAGTTGAGTTCGGATCGAGATCTTTCAGCGAACCTTCAGGTGCTTGATCGAAAGTTTTACAAAGACATTTTGCTCGGCGGTACAATCGGTTCTGCGGAGGCATACATTGCAGGCCATTGGGTTTGTTCTGATTTGACATCGCTCATCCGGATCATGATTCGCAATATGGGCCAAGTCTCCTCGATGGACAGGGCTGTTTCGAAGTTTCGATCGCTGGCTTACAAGGTGAGCCACTCGATGCGGAAGAACACCAAGGCTGGAAGTCGGCAAAACATTCAGGAACACTACGATCTTGGAAACGATTTTTACGAGACGTTTATTGATCCAACAATGAATTATTCCAGCGGGATTTTCGATGAGCAAGTCGCTCGGGATCAGTTTCCGTTTGCGGAAGATTCTCTGCATGCGGCGTCATTGACCAAGATGGACCGGATCTGCAAGAAGCTGGAGCTTGGGCCGACAGATCATGTCCTTGAGATAGGAACGGGCTGGGGAGCGATGGCAGTCCACATGGCTCAGAATTATGGATGCTTAGTCACAACGACAACGATCTCGGACGAACAGTTTTCAGTGGCCGTTGATCGAGTCAAATCGGCTGGGCTCGAAGATCAGGTAACGGTGCTGAAAGAAGACTATCGAGACTTGACCGGCCGCTATGACAAAATCGTGTCGATTGAAATGGTCGAGGCTGTCGGGCATAAGTTCATGAACACCTTTTTTGAAAAGTGTTCTAGCTTGTTGCGACCGGGTGGAGACATGTTGCTGCAAGCGATCACGATGAGTGAACAGAACTATAAAGCGTATCTCAAAAGCGTCGATTTTATTCGAGCTTACGTTTTTCCGGGTGGCTGTTTGCCGACAGTGACTTCGCTGGGTCGATCAGCATCGGAAGCCACCGATATGAGAATGCTGCACATGGAAGACATGACTCAGCATTACGCCACGACGCTGATGCATTGGAAAACGCGGTTTCTGGGAAATGTAGAGCGTGTTAGGGAGCTTGGCTATGACGAAAAGCTAATTCGGCTTTGGCACTTCTATTTGAGCTATTGCGAAGCCGCATTCGAAGAGCGTAGGGTTCATTGTGTTCAAACGATTTTTTCAAATCCTGAGAGCACCCTCAATCCAACTCTCGCGCATGATGTTAGCATTGATAGTTCGGTGGCGTGAGTCAGCCATACTTTGAGAACTTTTTCGTAGAGACATGTTCATGAATCCGTATTACACGATGGCAGCTATTGCGCTCGTCGGCTCTTTGTTGGGATTCGCATTAGTTTGGTGCCTTCAGTATCGATTGAAAGACGCGGGTGTCGTCGACGTTTTTTGGCCGCTTTCAATCGGAGCGATTGGGCTGTTTTACTGCATTGTAAGCTACGGTGATTTCACTCGTCGCGCGATTGTCGGTGTCTTGATCGCGACCTGGGCGTTTCGGCTGAGCTACTACTTGTTCGAGCGTTGGCAGGTTTCAGAAGAAGATAAGCGATACGCCGCGCTGAAGGAAAAATGGGGCGAGCAGGCTCAGACGCGGATGTTTCGGTTTTATCAAATTCAAGCAATCGCAGCGTTTCTGTTTTCGATTCCAATTCTGTTGGCCGCTTCAAATGTTTACGAGTTCGGGGCGCTCGATATCGTCGGGCTTGTAATTTGGGTCATCGCAATGTTTGGAGAGGCGATCGCAGACAATCAACTTCACCGCTTCAAATTGAACGCAAAGAATAAGGGCGAAGTTTGCCAGACTGGATTGTGGAAGTATTCTCGACACCCAAACTACTTCTTTGAGTGGCTTCACTGGTGCGCTTATGTGTTCTTTTGCATCTCGATGCCGTTCGGCTGGGTGGCACTGTTCGCTCCGTTGACGATGTGGTTTGTGTTGACCAAAGTGACAGGTATTCCTCACGCGGAAGCACAATCGGTCATTTCTCGAGGCGATAAGTATCGAGAGTACCAGAGAACGACAAGCCCCTTTTTTCCGTGGTTTCCCAAGTCAGCTTAGAGATGGTGGGCGAAGCCTGGAGTAATAACTTGCGGAGATATCCGAGGTTCAGAAACGCTCGCGGCAAGCGTCGTTGGTTCAACTCGAAGGGCCAATGTGTTTTAAAGTAAATGCAGTTTGGATTGGCGAAGCTGACTGATGCACCTAGCCGCTTGAGCGATAGCCCCGGTCCCAACACAGGATAGTCTGGCTCAGGACCGGGGCTATCGCCCAAACGGCTGGAAGAAAGTAGGTTGGTTAATAAGCCAAGGTTCGCCCCCCCAAAGAAGGCAACGCGACGGTTGGCGAAACAAAGACCAAATGCAAATTTTCAATCTACACATGAAGGAGCAAAATTGGGTCTAGGTATTGAGCTTTGTGAGCGCGGTCTTGTTCCAGATTTTCTCGCGAGGATTGCGATTCGAAAGCTGCTTCGTCGTCGGCTGGCTGACACGGAAAAAGAGTCAGCGTCTGCGAATGAAGACGAATCAAGACGCCTTGCAGAAGAGTTTGCGACAGGTCCAATTGCGCTGGTGCCGGAGAAAGCCAACGAGCAACACTATGAGGTTCCTGCCGAGCTATTTGGTTTGATGCTCGGCTCTCAGCGGAAGTACTCAAGCTGTTATTGGGACGAGTCGTGTCAGGATCTGAACGAAGCGGAGACCATTTCACTTGTTGAAACGTGCAAGCGAGCGGAGCTAAGAGACGGCCAGAACCTTCTCGAATTGGGTTGCGGATGGGGTTCACTTTCACTGTACATGGCGAGGACTTTTCCCAATTCAATCATTACCGCCGTGTCCAATTCGGCTTCCCAGCGAGAGTACATTGTCGGGCAAGCAAAAACTGAAGGTCTAGAGAACTTGCACGTGATTACTTGCGACATGAACGATTTTGAGTCGGAAGATAAATTCGATCGGGTCGTGTCGGTGGAAATGTTTGAGCACATGAGAAACTATGAGAAGTTACTCAGTCGAATCGCGGGCTGGCTGAACGATGATGGCAAATTGTTTGTGCATATTTTCTGCCACAAGCAATGGACGTATAAGTTTCAAGACCTCAACGACAACGACTGGATGAGCCGCTACTTTTTCTCAGGTGGAATCATGCCGGGGCAAGGTTTTCTAAATCGCTTTGGCAATGATTTAAAGGTCATGAATCAATGGCAATGGAACGGTTGCCACTACCAAAAGACGTGTGAAGCTTGGCTGGCGAATATGGATCGAAACAAGGCTAAGATCATGCCTGTTTTAAAGCGGACGTATGGCGCTGATGGCGCTCGATGGTTTAATCGCTGGAGAATGTTTCATCTCGCATGTAGCGAATTGTTTGGATTCGAGGGCGGCGATGAGTGGTTCGTGTCCCACTATTTGTTTTCGAAGAATGATTGACCTGCTAACATAAGATTGTTGCAGCAGTTCCATTTCTAGGGTTCAAGATGGCCAAGAAACGTCAGAGTGACAGTCGTACGATTTCCGAGATGCGAAATCTTGGCCCCGCGACCGAGAAAGATCTCAACGCCGTAGGGATCGAGACGGCTGATCAAGTCTTAAAACTCGGGGCTGAGGAAACGTTTGTCCGCATGTTGCTGGGACGCAAAAAGATTGGACGTAGCGCGAAGTGTTGCAATGCGCTCTATTTGTACGCGATTTACGGCGCGATTCATGATATCGATTGGCGTGAGTTGCCTGAAAAGAAGAAGGCTGAGTTCAAGGCGTTTGCTGCTGAACTTCGCGATTCAGGGCAGTTCGCGTAGCTTGAAATCACTGGTTTGTGGTGACCGTGTTAAAAGAGGTAATGGTCAAGGTAGAGCGGCGTCAAACTAAGAATCGAGCTTGCTCCGTCATTGCCGTGCCCCATCTATAGCCGCATAAATCGCGCCGCGAAGACTCGCCAATGGGCCCAGCTTATGAATGCACTTTCTTGATCGACTTGAATTGAGCAAGTCGCGAACGAGATTGGCCAAGTCTATGCGGTCATGAACACTGGCAACGTGATTTTCATCAAACGCTAGTGTTGGCGCTAAAAGCTTGACTCGTCTTCGCCTTAGTTCTTGGCGAGCTCCGCTACGGGACAGCGACTAGCTTTCTACGTCATCGTTCTGATCTTCGGTAAAGAAGACTAAGATCAAGACCCAGAAACACAAGATCATGTTCTGCACTGGAAGTTGCAAAGCAATGGGCAAGCTATAGATCATCGCGGCTGCAGGGATCCAGATCACCCAGTTGGCGATGAGCACTGGCAGAACTAGCCGTTGGTACCAACCATTGCTGAGCGAGTCCCAGAGCTTGGAGACTGAATAGCCGTTCGTGCGCCAAAGGTAAAGCAGGATAACGTTTGGCATTCCAAAGATGGGGACCATAAGCAGTTGGTCGACAAACGTCTTGCTGGCGATTGTCGCGACATCGAGTCCGTTTCCAAAGATCCAGTTTTGGAAATGATAAAACATATCGATCTCGAATCCCTTGTAGGCCCACAAGAGCGTGCTGAATACGACGAATCCGATCGTTGACGCTTCGCTTTTTTGTCGCAAAAGAATTGGAATCAATGCTGGAATTAGCCCGCCAAAGATTCCAGTCGAGACGACACTGAACTTCCAGCCGAAGCGAGCCTTGAATTGCCCCAGTAGCTCCAGCCAATCATGGATCGGGCCGACATAAAAATAGCCAGCAATCAATGAGATGCCGAACAGCCACATGAAGATAGCGGGGACTCGGTTCCGAGATGCTGCCGCGACACCAGTTGACCAAGCGACCTGCCAGGCATTCTTCGAGTGGTCGCGGGCTGGTTTGTGCATTGCATCGTTGTTCAAATTTTTCGACCCCGCGTTCGATAAAAACGCCAATGCATGCAACAGACCGACAGGCCATGTGATTGTAACTTCATTTGAAAGCGCAAAGCCTATCCTGCCTGATGGCTTTGTTACAGTAGACCAGTGGTAGGTTTACTGAGAATCCGCCATGAATGTGCGGTCGATCTAGCCGAGGAACAGGTCTTCGAAACTTCGGTCGCCTGACCGAGTCTCTGGCTGTTTATACATCGCTAAAGCCACGGGGTTCTCGCGATTTCAAATCGTAGTTTTTGAAGTTGTTGGAATGTCTGCGGGCGGGTCGGAGGTGTTCTTTGGACCAGTCACAGCTATGAACTTCATAGAGAGGGCATGGTAAGATGGTCTCACAGGATCCATGGAGTATTCCGTGTGATCTTTGACGTATCACATTGGAAAGCGGAGTGGCTATGCGTTTTTGTCAGATGTCGTGTTCTTTGATTACGCGATTGAGAGAGACTGTCGTTCTCCTCGTCATTTTTTTGGTTATGCATTTGGTCAATGATTGCCAACCGTTAATGGCCGAAAAACCTGTGCGCACTTCCGGCACGGTTAAGGTCTATGTTTTGGCTGGCCAATCGAATATGCAAGGCCACGGAGTCGTCGATCTTGATGACGCAAAAGACTACAACGGTGGGAAAGGGACGCTTGTTGAAGCGTTGGGCAACAAGCGAAAGCGAAGAGCGTTCGCGCATCTACAAAATGATGACGGAAGTTGGGCGGAACGGGATGACGTAGTGCTTCGCTATCAGACTGAGCATGGGCTAAAGAAGAGCAAGCTGACGATTGGTCTAACCGGCTACGAAGGAAATCATCATATCGGTCCCGAGCTACAATTCGGACATGTGATGGGTGACTTTCACGATGAGCCCGTGTTGATTATCAAAACTGCTTGGGGTGGCAAAAGTTTGGGCAAGGATTTTCTTCCACCCAGTGCCGCCAAAAAGCGAGGCGGTGAAACGGGCCCGTTTTACTCAAAGATGATCGAGGAAGTCGAAGCCGGAATGGCGCAAGCTGAGCAAGACTTTCCAAGTCTTGCTGGCAAGGAGCTTGAGTTAGCAGGTTTTGTTTGGCAGCAGGGATGGAACGACATGTACGACGAGTCGTTCTTGAAAAACTACGAAGACAATTTGGCTTGTTTAATTCAAGATGTACGAGCTCATTTTTCACAGCCCTTGCTTCCAGTCGTGGTCGGCGAGCTTGGAAACGGCGGAGCCACCAAGGATAAGAACATGTTGGCAATTCGAGCCGCTGAGCGAGCGGTTGCCAAGCGGCCAGAACTGCGAGACACCGTAAGATTTGCACCGACTGCTCCATTTGCGAGACCCGCCAAAGCTTCTCCCAATGTGGGGCATCTGCATCACTGGTTTGGTAATGCCGAAAGCTATTTCTGGGTCGGGGATTCGCTAGGCCAAGCCATGATGAGTTTGCAGGATGATCGTCCACGAGTTTTAATTCTGGGCGATTCTATTTCAATGGGCTACACGCCGCTTGTTAAGCGACGACTTTCAAAGGAGTTTTATGTCACCCGCCCAGCAGGGAATTGCGAGGGTACCAACAATGGAATCGTCAAGATTGATCGTTGGTTGGAAATCGATGGCGGCAAGTGGGATTTGATCCATTTCAATTTTGGCTTGCACGACCTCAAACGCGTCGATGCAAAGACGAAAAGGAATTCGAACAATCCTGACGACCCAAATCAAGCGCCGATCGATGTCTACGAAAAGCAACTTCGGGAAATTGTCTCGAAGCTGAGAAAGACCGGTGCAAAACTGGTGTTCGCGACGACGACGCCTGTGCCGTCAGGCGGCGTCAAGCCTCATCGAGATGTCGATGGTCCCAATCAGTACAATTCAGTCGCGATGAAGGTCATGAAAGAGTCATCGATCCCTGTTAACGACTTGTTTGGGTACGTGGATTCGCATCCTGAAGAGCTGATGCTGCCAGCGAATGTTCATTTCACCAAAGTAGGCTCCCAGGTTTTGGCGGAGCAGGTCCGGACTGTGATTTTGGAAAACTTGATTCTGAGCAAGGGAATTCTGAGGAAGCAGTGAGTGGGTCACCGCGCCTGATGAAAAGTCAGAACTCTCGACGAGTTTCGCTACTTTTTTGGCGTTTGACAGAGGGTCTATAATCTTCTGCGGCGATTGAGTCCCGCCAAGACTGTTAGGCACGACAGGCATAGAGCGGAAGTCGGCTCGGGCACAGAATTAAACTGATTGATGTCGGCTGTGAAGTCGGACCAGTGTGACGACAAAGAGTCCCAGGGATTGTCTCCAGTGTTTAGAAAGACATCGTCAGTCACATATAGGAATCCAGCCTTGCGATCATGAGCCAAGTCTAGCAATGATGAATCCCAGGTCGCTTGCGTGTGGATGGCGTGGGCGAATCCGCTGGCGGGCTTCTCGTTTAGGTACTCTGGTGGAGTGTAGTTCGAACTGTACTCAAGCCCAGTGTTTTCAAACGTCATCAGAGTGTCGAACACCGCAGCGTAGTCAGCATTCGAATAGTCCATCTGATTGGACGGGTTTTCGACGAATGAGGTCCCGGGATTTCCAAATGTTTGCGCGCCGGCAAGATTCGATTCAACGTAAGCTGACAGTTCTTGGTAGTAGCCAACGTTGGCGAGGTCCGTTGACATTTCGTCAAAAAAGATCCCATCAACATAGCCTTGGTAGAGTGCGGGGTTGGTCAGGTATTGGTCGATGTCAGCTTTGACGTCGGAAATGGCGCGAGTGCCAAACCCGGTGGCTACATACCCATGAACAATCGCGCCAGATTGTTTCAAGTCAGCGAGAGGTCCTGCGTCTGAGGCGTCGAGAAAATTGTCGTCTCGAATAGTTCCGGGGCCGTTGGCAGGATTCAAGATGACGTGCAAACCAAAATTCCGCGCGGGATCACTCGCTGTGCTCACCAGTTGCGACCACATGCTCGTTCCGTCACCGCAGCATGGGTTCGCATAGGCAGGCACCAAGATGTCAATTTGGTCGGCGTCGCATTTCTCTTGACTTCCACATGTCGTCAATAATTGGATGAAAAGTAATGTCGCGAGGAAGATAGGTCGGGAATTCATAGCGCCTCAGTTGCTGTTTCAATGAGCGGAATCATCACTTGCAAACCGTCTCCAGTTCACCCGACCCTTATTGTGACCAGTGACGTGAGGATTTCCCCGTCGCTGGTCCCAATTACTGGTACGTCGTATGCGCTGAAAGTAACAAACTTGCGCAATCGTTCTTACCACAGTGAATCTGCCGCAAAAAATCTTGGCAGCAGATGGAGAGCTAAGGTTTTAGCGACAGGACTACTTCGCCGGCCATTCTGAGAGTTTCATCTTCTTACGAACGTTTGCGGTGTGCTCGTTGTAGTGCCTTTCCATCTGCTTCAGCAGGCTTCGAGGCGTCCAGAAACGACTGCCCTTAGCTCGCTTGTCCAGTTCCATTCCTTCGAGCAAGTAAGCAAAACGACGAGTGAATTCTGTGACTCGCGACATTTGCTGGGCTTCTTCCATTCCACTCCATTCAGGATGCTTGAACTTATAGTCTTTTGGCATCTGCTTTGGATTCAGATCCATCTCGCGAATCGAAGGATCAACGGCTCGATAGATTTGAGAGAAAAAGCCAAGCTCTCGGCCCATCATGTGTTCTGCATTCCATCGCGGCGTGTGCGATCCATTGTCTGGCTTGAAGTTCATTTGCTCGACAGAGAGTGACGCGAACAGTTTTCGCGACTCTTGGCAAGCAGCTTCTTTTTTCTCGAACAAGTCAGCAACTACTTCTGGCATTTCCCACGTTTTGTCGGTTAGCGAAAACCACTTTGTTTCCGTTGGCTTTGCTTTCGGCTTGCTGACGGCGAACGTGTTGTGGCTGACTTTGGTCACCTCTGAGTCACCGATTTTGTCCAGTGCGGCAGACGCTGGAAACAAGACAGCAGACGGAGTGATTAGTTTTGCGAGCTTCGCGAAAGCGCCTGCATCCGGATTGGAGCCGGATAGCAAAAGGCAGTTAGCATTTTGGATTGTCTTGATTGACTCAGGATTCTCTTCGATTGCTTTCAAGAGTACGTCCGCAGAGTCGGCGACGTCGATGATAATGACTCCATCGACCACAATCTTGTTGATCAGTACAAGCTCTTTGCTTGCCGTCGTTTGTAGCTCAACTTTTGAAATCACGACCGCGTTACTTGTTGGGTTGGTCGATTTTGAGGCTGGGTTCCAGGAAGCATTCGCTGTGTCAGGAAGCCGGTCAAGCACAAATGAAGTTTCTTTTTCGACATCCCAAACAAGCAATTGTGTTTGAAGCCCGTCTCCCTTCCATTTCTGTGCAGTGTCCACAACCTCCAGTTCGGGTGCTCGTCGAATGTCTCCGCGATTGCCTTCGTTGATTCGTAAGCCAACATGCAGGTTCCACATCGTTTCGATGGTTACGCCGTTGCCAGACCAGAAGCGAATCGCCACAGGCTGTCCATCATCCGCATGGACCGTTCCTGCAAGGGCAGTAATTGCGAAAATGGCGGCGGTGATTAGGAAGATGCGCGAGCGACAGGCGGTTTTGTAATTCATTTCTTTCACGTGGTTCGACGTTTGGATTTCACAGAGTGCATTGGTTGCATGGACTTGGTCGCCCAGCGACATTTCGCAGTGCCCAAAGTTTAACAGAAAATTCGAGGCTTGAAATCGAAAGCGGCGAATCGTGAGACGGTTAACTTTGCTGAGTCCGTTTGGGGTGAGAGGGAAATCAATCGCCTTGCTCGTCCATACTTACCCGGCTTTTTCTTCACCTACCGCTGCTGCCTGTTCGGCGTCAATGAGATTCAATGACTTGTGAAACAAGACAACTCGAACAAGAGAGGCGATGATCAGTAGTTCGAGGATGGCAGCCGGAAAGCCGCCAAGGTTTGACAGGATCTTGATGCCTTCAACACCACCAGTGAAGCTGATCATGATCCAGGCTACCGTGCCGACGGACAAACCCCAGACAATCTTCAGCCACTTGTTGCCTTCAGGGTTCTCTGGTGAAATCCCAGTCGACGAGATGCTTGCCATTGCTGACATGTTCGAATCAGAAGAGGTTACAAAGCAAACGAAAGCGCTAACCATGTAGAAAATGATAATGGCAGTCGACTTCGGCAGTTGTCGAAATACCGCATACGAAACAGACTGAGCGCCGTTGTGTTCAAGAACGTCGCTTAACAATCCTTGGCTAATCTCTTGATGTAGTGCTGTGCCGCTAAAGATCGTCATCCAGGCAATGCCAAACAGAGACGGGAGAATGAAATTGATAAACATGAACTCACGAACGGTTCGTCCATAGGCGATGCGGCCAAGAAAGCAGGCTGTGATGGGAGCCCATGCCAGCCAGACTGCCCAATAGAAAACCGTCCAGCTCTTTGCCCAAGTTGATGGAGAGAATTGAGCGTTGCGTGGAATGAAATTGATTGCATAGTCAACGAATGACTGCCCGCCTTGAGTCAAGATGTAAGCCGTTGGGCCGCACAAAAACGCGACTGCGGCCAAAACCATCAGCAGCTTGGTGTTGATATCTGAAAGGATCCGAATTCCATTCATCAACCCAGTGGCACTGGAGATGATGAACGTTGACACGAT
The DNA here is from genome assembly GCA_036873875.1 of Laminaria ephemera. Classification (NCBI taxonomy): domain Eukaryota; class Phaeophyceae; order Laminariales; family Laminariaceae; genus Laminaria; species Laminaria ephemera. Next base: position 16,428 of record JAYJMJ010115698.1, on the reverse strand, counting down.
CGCCAGTGAGATCGCGCCCCAAACCCATTTGTTGCTCGGCGCGTCGTACAGTTCAGTGAGTCCGCCTGAAAGCATCAGGATACCGGCTCCTAGTGCAGCAGCCATTCCAGCCACCAAGGAGTAAAGGCACACTGCGTCGATGACGTAGCTTCCTTTTCCTGTAGCCAACTTTCCCATTATCGGTGTTACGGTCGATCCCAATGAAAATGGCATCTTCATGTTGTAGTAAGCAAATGCGAACATCAACGATGCGACGCAGTAAATAGCGTACGGTGTGAATGACCAGTGAAGGTACATCGTCGACAGTGCGAATGTGGCGGATTCGGGCGATGATGGCTCGATCCCAAGCCCTTCTGGAGGGGCGATGTAGTGGGAAATGGGTTCGGCGGTTGACCAGAATAAAATGCCGATCGCGATCGTGGTGCAGATTGTGATCGAAAACCAATTCCATAAACTCATCAACGGCTTGGCGTTCCGGCCTCCGATGCGAACTTTTGAAAAGCTTGAAAAGCAAATCCAAATGCAGAGCGTGACGGCCAGAAAAGCACAGACGCTAAAGAGCCAGCCAAAATTGTTGAGGATCCAGTCGTTCGCGCCTTTCACAGTAATTGAGAAGGCACCGGGTACGGCCTTGCCAGCCTCGTCGACGGTGTCAGGGGCGGCAAAGTTCAAAACCATCGCAGCCAGCAATAATAAGAATGGTGGCCAGAAAACAAGATGATTAACTTTGTTTGCGGGGCCAGGCTCCGCGGTGTTTTGCAATTTGGAATCGGTCATTGAGAAGACTGATCAATGGGTAGCGGAAGTTGAACTATCTCGTGGTTCTAAGCATATAACTATATCAGATTTGACATCTTCAATCGACATCCGGAGACGAAGCGGCGATGGCTGCTTATGTCGCGAGTTTATGAGATTAGAGAGCCTAGGTTCTATCAAGCCAGAATTGATGGGCGCCATGGTCACGACACGTGGCCATAAACTAAATGAGAATGTTCCATCGTTAAAATCTACGACCGATAGTTCAAGTCGTCGATCGAGTAAATGGCGTGAGAGTAAGTGTTTTCCATGCCCACGCTGCGCGTGAAGCATTGCACCTTAAGTCACAGAGAGCCAACCCATTGCGAGATCGGCTCTCAGAGTTTGGGAGCCGGATTTATCCAGCAAGCATTTTAAAGGATACGTCTTGGTGGCACTAAAACTTTGGCTGTAAGGATCCCGCCGACTAGTGCGATCGCCACCACCATCATGCTAAATGCGAGATCGATTCCTACCATCGTGTCGTTGCTTAGGAAGGCAGTTAGCGAGCGGTATCCAAGCGACCCTGGAACGAGAACCAAGATTCCCGGAGTCAGGGGCACTAGTGCAGGGCGATTCCGCATCCGTGCGTAGAGGTTGCTGCCACATCCAACAGCCAATGCTCCGCTGGCAGCGCCGACTTCCATTCCCCACAACTGGCCCGCGAATAGGCTGGCGGCGAATCCAGCAATCGCAACTATCGCAATCACGGGCCACTGAGGCCATCTGGCTCTAAAAATAATAGCAAACATCACCGGAGCGATCATGATTGCGATCCATTGCCACCACTCGGAACTGCGCCAAACTGAGGCGTCGTTCATATCTGGAATGCTTCTCCAGCCTCCAAAGATTCGCCAAGCGATGGCGACGCCAATCATCAGCGTCAACAGAGATACCATGGCTCCGGCAAGCCTCGCGACTCCTGCGGAGAGATGTCCAACGGCAAGTTCATTTAGCGCGACAGTGATTTTCAGCCCCGGCACAAGCACAATGAGTCCTGCCAAGGTGACCAAACGATCGTCAATTGGAATTAAGTAACGTGCGATGGCGAGCGCTGTAAGTGCGGCCAAGAACCCAGAGATCGGTTCAAGTAGTCCTTGCTCCCATTTTAATCTTGCTGGAACAATCTCAACCATCGAGACGATCAAGCCAACCAACAGAGAAGCCACGATCTCAGCGACTGAGCCGCGAAAAAAGACTGCGACCGCGGCACACGAGACAGCACACGCAATAATATAGACAAGCGTCGAGTAGGGGGATTTGGCGTCAGCGATCTCTTGCAGCAGTGGACTGGCGTCTTCGATTGAAAGAGAGCCGTCTTCGACTCGCTCCATTGCTTCATCAAACCGGATCAATTTATCAACATCGACTTGCCCAGAGTCAACTCTTCGCAAGTAAGTTGCTTCTCCATTTTCATCTGTGATGGAAACAAGCAATGATGTTGGTGTGTAAAGGCACGTTCCCTCAACGCCAAGGGTGTTGGCTGTTTCGGACATCACACGCTCAAGGCGATGCGAAGGCGTGCCATATTGGTGAAGTAAGACACCCGTTTGTATTAAAAACGCGTGGGTTGGGTCGTGGGGAAGGGATTGCCGTTTTTGCACTGGAAAATATGCTTGCTAATTTGAAGGTCGCGGAAACTGATTGCTGATGAACGGTCGCCAATCAGCCTCGTTCGGTTCGCAGAAAAGATTTTTAAAATATACCAACAGGACATTTTTGAAGCAGCTTCAACTGGTTTCGCAAGTTGTCTTGCCCATTGGGTCTTGATGCAAGACAATTGGGAATCGATTCACCTGCAGCAATTTTGCCTCCATTGGCGGATCGAATAAGAGAGTCGAAATCGCTGTTCGTGAAAAGGCTCAAAACTAATCGATTCGCAAGAGCCTTCTAGCAGCCGCTTCATCCAAAATGTGGAGCCTCGCCAGACCACAATCACGGATACTTCTAATGCATCCCGCCATTTCTAGATTATTCCAACCTAGCAGCCTGTTTGTAATCGTGTTGCTCGTAGTGATTGGAGGGTTCATCTATTTCTCCGATAGTGGCATGAACAATGATACCCCTAAGGCTGAGCTCGCTCCGATGCCAACTGCGGACGGTCCTGCGAATGAGTTGGTGAATTTGGAAGCGAAGTCGAATGAACTGTTGTCTCAATCGTCGGAATCGCAAAAGCTGATCACAGTTCTCAATGAGAGGTTCGAGTCCTTGGGTGAATACTACGCTCGAGAGCTGCGTGGGATTTCGCCTGAGCCGCCTGTTTGGGTCGGCGGTGAATTCACAGCAATTGGCGTTGATCGTGACAAGATTGGACTGCGGCACAACGGAAGTGAAATCAAGATTGGCCGCTGGCAAAGATCACCGTCCGCTCCAAAGTACAGCGGTGGACAAGCATTCCAGGAGTTCTTTCAGAACAGTTTGACCGCCTGGAAGCTGGCGGAGCAATTTGGGATTCAGTTCAAAATTTATTCTACAAACGTCACCGATGACGAAGTCATTGCCTTGGTTGTTGCTGATATTTACGGCCAAGTCAAAATTAATCGCGGTCACCAAACAACTTCACTGTGGGAAACCAAGTGGGTCAGAGGAGCAAAGGGCGATGACGACCTGTCACTGGTATCGGTATCTATTCAAGCGCAGGAAGAAATTATTGTTGATGTGAAAGGTGGACTGCTCCTTCAGGATTGCACCGAATCGATCCTCGGTAAAACGAACGCGTTTCGCTTTCAGTTCCGCTACGGCCTTGATCAGTGGGCTCGTCGGATTCCCGGTCTCGACGTTGTTGGCAATCAAGGCGTTGCGATTGGCGACGTGAACAACGATGGCTTTGACGATCTATATATCTGCCAGGGGCATGGCTTGCCAAATCAATTGTTGGTGCAGAATCCGGATGGTACTGCGAGTGAGCAGGGACTGGAGGCTGGTGTCGACGTTCTAGATGAAACGCGAGGTGCGCTGATTGTCGATCTTGATAATGATGGCGATCAAGACTTAGTGCTAACGACTGACGATAATGTGATCTTGTTCTCGAACAAAGGCGCTGGAAAATTTGAGCTTGAGCGAAAGCTGCGGCTTGGATTTGGTGGACAAAGCGTATCTGCGGCGGACTACGATCAGGATGGAGATTTGGACCTGTTCGTCTGTAAGTACGGAAAAGCGAGAGACAAAGCCGACTTGCGTGTGATCCCTACTTCGTACGACCAAAACAAAATGGGTGGGCGGAACTTGATGCTTCGCAATGACGAAGGTTGGAATTTCGAGGATGTAACCGAGGCCGTTGGTATCACCCAAAACAATTCAGGCTACTCTCGCAGTGCGGTTTGGGTTGACTTCGATTCCGATGGTGACCAAGACCTGTTCGTGGCCAATGAGTGGTCCTCCAATCGTCTGTACGAAAATCAGGATGGTTGGTTTTCTGATGTGACAGAAGTTTTGAAAATGGACACGCCAGGACAGAATCGTAGCGTTTCATTTGGTGAGTTCAACCTCGACGGTAAGCCTGATCTGTTTGTGGCGACTGATGTGACGACCGCCGCCTACCACACTGTTAGGGATAACGAAAAAGCGAATGAGAAGATGACGAGACAGGGCGCTTCGATTTTAAAGCTGGCCCATTTCTGGCAGTCCGAACCACCTAAGCCAGAAGGCGGTAAGACTGTTGCTGGTGCAGGTGGCGCCGATGGCACGCAGGCTGTTGGGGGTAGTAAAGCACGCCGGCCCAATGCTGCGTTCCGGCCCTACCCGCTACGTGTCCCAATTTTCACGACGGAATCTTCCTTTAGCTCAGCCGTCGCAGACCTTAACAATGATGGATTGGACGACGTGTTAGTGACTAACGGATATTTGACAAGGACGTCGACTGATGACCTTGAGTCGTTTTTGCTATCTGAAATTGCCAGTTTCTCGCCCGATGTGGCGGTCGCCCACTCAGAGTCTGTCGCAAAAGGCCATGACGTTTTGGATTTGGTTCGCAGCGGATTCTCATTGGGCGCGAATCAGCGAAATCGATGTTACTTGAGTCTCGGCAAGCTTGGGTTTGCGAACTTCTCTGCTGCGTCTGGCATCGATTTGCTCAATGATGCTCGGGCGATTGCGACCACTGATTGGGATGGCGATGGCGACACTGATGTTGTGATGACGTCCCGGCATGGCCCTCAGGTTCGCATTTTTTGCAACCAAATGAAAACGGAAAATGGTTTTCTGCAGCTTGACCTAACTGGAACACTTTCAAATGCGGATGCGATTGGATCTCGTATCGAGGTCTATGTCGAGGGGCGATCAGTACCGATGGTAAAATTCGTTTCGGCAGGATCAGGAAACCTACAGCAATCATCAAAGCGAATCACGTTTGGATTGGGCGGCGCAAAAGTTGTTCAGAAAGTCGTTGTAGCGTGGCCCAACGGAGAGAAGCAGACGTTCAATGATATCTCAATCAATAGCCGATATCAGCTGACCGAAGGAACTAAGCGAGCGGCAGAATTATCCGAGAGTCGATTTGAATTGTCGATCAAGCCTCGAAGTTTGCGTAATAATTTTGAGCTTCCTCCTGTCCTGCGTTCGGTGTTCTATCCGCCAAGCGCGCTTCCGGATTTGCGATTTCAAGACGAGGATGAAAGCTGGTTCAAGGTTAAAGCAAACGCGGAGCGACCGAAGCTTGCTGTCTTTTGTGGCAACAACGAAGAAACGCGAAGTGTGCTTCAGGCATTTGCGAAAGAAACTGAAACCCTGAAAGAGCTTGAGTTAGATTGCGTGGTAGTGATGGCAGAAAGTGGCGGATCAAAGGATGCCGATATCGATTCGCAGCTGCGACTTGGGAGGCAACTCGTTAAAGAGTCTGGCGTTCCGTTTCGGTGGGGTGCTGCCAGCGCAGATTCGATCGAAAAGCTTCAGTTAGTTTGTGGAGAATGGTTCGCCAACCAGCAACTGCCTCAGCTTCCATTTGCCGTTTTATTGGACTCGTCTGATCGGGTGCGGGCTTTTTATCCAGCAGGTGAGCTAAGAATCAAAAACGTGGTTAGTGATAAAGTTCTGTTCACACCAATTGCTAACAAGCCGATGGAAACACGCCACGGTTTTACTGGCCGCTGGATGTCTCCGTATCGATACACTGATCTTGGGCGCTTGAAAGATCGTTTTAAAGAACTCGGGTTTGAAGAAGATGCCGAGATGCTTAACCGCAAAGGCGGTTGTGATTTAGCCAAAGACTTGGCGCTTTATGCGACAGAGCTTGCTTCGAGGAAAGAAAATGAAACTGCAAAAGTCTTCTTTGCTCGAGCGATCGAGGTCGATCCGAATTCCGTCATTGCTTATATCGGTCAGGCTCGGCTCCTGAGAGATGTGGCGAATGGCTTGCCGCTGGAAAAAGAAGACTTGAAGATTACGATGCTGACGAATGCTTCGCGAAGTTATCAATTTGCACTCGATATCGATCCATTCAATATGAATGCTGTGATTGGGAAAGCAAATGTGGCGATTGATCAGAACCGCCCCTCTTTGGCGATCAAGGAACTAAATGATTTCCTGGAATATAATTTGGAAGCTCCTGAGGTTAAAGCGATCATGGGCCGATTGCTGTTTGGTCAGAAAGAATATCGCGAAGCCGCTCAGAAATTAACCGAAGCATTTGATGAGCATCCGACGCTCCCTTATGTCGCGGGAGATTTGGGTTTCCTCTATCTCAGTGCAGGGGAATACAAGCAATCTCGTAAGTTTCTGCGGCTCGCGCAGCGACTACAGCCAAGTGATCGGAATGTGATTCGTTTGTTAGCAGAAGCCGAATTAGTGACTGGGAATTATGAGCGTGCCGTCGAGTTGTTCAAAGACGCCGTTCGATTACACCCCAATCGCGTCAGGCCGAAAAACATCTTGGCTTGGTTGCTCGTCACAAGCCCTTTCAAAGAGCAGCGCGATGCGGATCAAGCTTTGGCAATCATCAATCCGCTCTTAGATTTGTTTGGCGAGACGTCGCCTGCGACGCTAGAAATTTATGCGGCTTGCTGTGCCGAGCAAGGCGACTTTGAGAACGCGGTTTCGTCGCAGGAAAAAGCTGTGACACTTCTGCGCAACGATGTTTCGACGGATCGATACTCTGACGAACAGCGAAAAGGGTTGATGGAGCGACTGGAGCTCTATCGCCGTAAGCGGCCCTATCGAAGCAACGACTTGGCTCAGTTGCCGTTCAAAAAACCCGGCAATCGCAATGCGAAATGATTGTGTGGGGCTGAGTCGTTGGCTGAACCGGACTTCGGAAAGCCCCTGTTTTGTTTCCTTTTTATCCTGCCTTCCTTTCTTAGTAGTTTGCCCCTAAGCCCAGTTGAGAGAGGTTGGGCCATTGGGAAGGCTGACCCTTGAAGCACCTCGCGGTCGCCTCAATTGCTTGGCCGAAGGTGCTTTACAAAATACTCCCAGATCAATGACCTGTAAGTGCTGCCAACGCCGTGTTTGAACCCCGGATAGATCATCATGTCAAACCGTTTGTCCTTGGCCTGAAGCTCTTTAGCAAGCTGCCAAGTGTTAGACGGATGGACGTTGTCGTCGATGAGTCCGTGAACCAAAAGTAGACGGCCCTTCAGCTGGTCTGCATACTTCATGCAATCGCCAGCATCGTACCCTTCCTTGTTCTCTTGCGGCGTCCACATGTATCGCTCGGTGTAAATTGTGTCATAGTTTCGCCATGAAGTTACAGGTGCACCGGCGACAGAGCAGTGAAACACTTCGGGGTACTTCAAAACGGCTAAGGCCGACATGTATCCACCGTAGGAGTGGCCATAGATACCAACTCGATTTCCATCGACATAGGATCGCTGACGAAGATGTTTAACGCCCTCTGCTTGATCTTCGATATCGAACACACCAAGCTGCCGGTAGCCGGCGCTCTCAAAAGCTTTTCCGCGTCCCGAGGTACCTCGGTTTCCAATTTTGGCCACTAGAAAACCTAGCTCGCATGCCGCGACCGCTGGCGTGTGTCGATTTGAAAACGCAGAAGATGTTGGGCCACCGTAAACGCTGATCAATAGCGGGTACGATTTGTTTTCGTCAAAGTTGCTTGGCTTGTGAAGTGTGCCGTAAATTTCAGTTTTGCCATCCGCCGTGATGAACGAAAACAGTTCAGGTGCTGACAACCCAAGCTCTTCAGTTTGCTTCGGATCACTTTCAGCAACGACGGCGATCTCCTTTCCGGACTTACAGGCGTAGACTGCCGTTGAAGGCGCCACATTAAACTGTTCTCGTTTAGCCACCACGTGTTGGTGGTCGGGAGAGATTTGAAACGAGCTGTGGCTCAATTCCGAATCGGTAACTTTTGAGTGCTCGGTGCCGTCAAATCGCACTCGGAAAAGCTGAACGTTGTACGGGTTTTTCCCAGTCGCAGCAGTGAAGTAGAGCCAGTCGGCTTCTTCATCGATTTTAACAATCGATTGGCAGGGGTAGTCCCCAGATTCTGACAATGGGTTTAGCCGGTTGCCGTCGAGGTCTCTCAATTCAAAATGCTTGTAGCCATTTCTTTCGGTTTCCCAGATAAATCGATGCCCGTCTTTGAGCATGGTCATCGTCGGCCGGTTCTCTTGCCACGTTTCTTGTCTTTCGGATACCAAGGTTCGGGTTTCTCCGGTATCGACGTTGATTGCAAGCAAGTCAAGTTTGTCTTGTTTGCGATTGGTCCGGCTGACCAGCAGATCGTGACCATTGGGCAGGAATTTGATGTTGAAAAGGTATTGAGTTTCATCACCCTCGATTTCGAGTCGTTTCAAAATCCCTTGTTCAACATCGTAGACATGAATTGCGACTTTCGGATTTGGGTCGCCTGCTTTTGGATAGCGTACTGTTTGCACTTTTGTGTAAAGTTCTGCATTGTCGATGGTCAGAAAGTAGTCTGTCATGTGCGATTCATTGGTCTCGTAAAACGCAAGTCGCTGACTGTCATCGGACCACCACATCGCATCATTTTGATCAAGCTCTTCTCCGTAGACCCAGCAGCTGGTGCCGAAGCGAACGCGATCGGTACCATTGGACGTGATCTGTTTCTCTGTCTTGTCTTTGGAGACTAGCCAGACATTGTTGTCTCGATGAGTCGCTGTCCACTGCTTGTCCGGAGACGGCTCGGCTTGCCTCTGCCGAGCGCGGCCTGGAAATCGTCGTCGACCGGACGCTGCGCTTGATTCGCCGTCAGGTTTGTACGGCTTAAACTTGTCTTTTACGAAAGCTGTTTTTTGGAGATCTGCGAGCGAGAAGACCATCGACTTGCCCTCCTCAGTAAAACTGAATGCGTCAAAGTCGGCAGACCACTTGAGGTTCTGAATTCTGCCACCGGAGGTAAGTTTCCTTCTGGCGTCAGAGACGGTCTTATACTTCTGGTAGCCAGGCAGTTCTTTGAGTTTTTTCTCAACACTAACGGCACCGACTTGGGCATCTTCGCTAGAAGTCTCTTGCGCAGTGGCGGGTGCCTTGACCAGAATTAGGACTAAGAGAACGAGTAAGGTTTTTGCTGTGACTACTGAAGCTTGTTTCATGATGATTTCGTGGACCAATAGTTTGCTCAGGGGAGTTTGCTTGCGGTTTATGAAGGCTGGCGTCTTCATTCCGTAGCTCCAAGTTAATAGATCGGTCCGAATGGTGAACGAACAAGCTTGACAATCGGCGCAATTTCAGGCGATTGTTAGGAATTAGCCCTAATTTGAATCGAAAATCGATTCCAAAGCCTCAATCGCACCATAGCCTTACAGTGCCCTCGGCCACCACTATTTATTCTTAGTGTCAAATCCACGTCCAATAGTCCAGTTCTGAAGGACTCTATATGATTCAGCCACTTTCGAAGCACGATTATCCGCAAACGATTCAACAGCATATTGTTGAAGAGCAGCGGAACTATCCAGGAGCCAGTGGGGAGTTCTCTTTCTTGCTTTCCGGATTAACACTGGCCACGAAAAAGATTCAGGCGAAAGTTCGCGCGGCGGGTTTAGGCGAGTTGCTTGGAAGCGCCGAAGCGATCAACGTTCAAGGCGAGCAGCAACAGAAACTGGATGTCTTCGCGGATCGAACGATGGTTCAGTCGTTGGCTTCTCGTCCAAGTGTCGGAGTGATTGCGTCTGAAGAGCGCGAGCGAGCCATGCTGTTGCCGCACGCGATGTCTTCGTCGGCGAAGTACGCAGTCATTTTTGATCCGCTCGACGGATCTTCAAACATTGATGTCAACGTTAGCGTGGGTACGACGTTTTCAATTGTTCGTCGTCCCGACGAATCAGATGGCTTAGAGGTTCAAGACGCCGACAAGTGGGTTTTGCAATCTGGTTGTAAACAAGTCGCTGCCGGATATGTGATGTATGGATCATCAACCATGATGGTTTACACTGCCGGAAATGGCGTTCAAGGGTTTACGCTCGACCCAACGATTGGCGCTTTCGTCCTCAGTCACCCAGACATTCGAATGCCTGAACAGGGCAAATATTACAGCGTCAACGAAGCCAATCGTGATGACTTTCCAGACAAGTATCGTCGGTTTATCAAACGACTGCGCACCGATGAGTTTGGGTATCGCTACAGCTCTCGATACATCGGATCAATGGTGGCCGATTTTCACCGGACTCTGTTACGCGGCGGCATCTTTATGTATCCACCAACCGACTCGCATCCCAGCGGCAAGCTGCGACTACTATACGAAGCCAATCCGATTGCCATGCTCGCAGAGCAGGCTGGCGGAATTGCCAACGACGGAGAGCGCCGTATTCTCGACATCGAGCCAAAACAGGTTCATCAGCGGACGCCGTTAGTTGTTGGCAGTCAATTTGAGATGCAGAAATTTAACGAGATGGATGCTAAGAGGGGCCGATAGACTCAATCAAAGAGTGGCATAGGGCTATTCCCCGCTCACGCTATTGTCGCTCGTTCCATTTTGCGATCGCGGCTTGTTCGGCCTCGGCGTCAAACTTTTCGTTCTTCGTAGTGGGAATTGGAGCGTTGGTTTTAACTTGCCAAGCCTGTAAGTCATCCAGCATCTCCTTCGTCTTGGCTGAATTTGATTCGCTCAGGTTTGTCGTCTCGCCGATGTCGTCTTTAAGGTTGTACAGTTCCAAATCTCCCGACTCGAAATACTGATGCAGTTTCCAGTCGCCTTTGCGAACGATGCTGCATGGTCGAGTGCGAAACAAAGGGTCGCGTTGTTCGGATCTGATACCGCGGTACGACTGGAGGTACGCCGGGAAATGCCAATAAATCGACCGCGGCTCGTCAGCTTTGTCCAGCGTGTTGGTTGATGACTTGACCAATGGAACAATACTCATTCCATCGATTGGCTGATCAGCCGGCAAGCCAACGCCAGCCAGTTCGCAAAGCGTTGGGAATATATCGACGGCTGTCACCGGCTCATCGCTTTTTAGACCTTGATCGGTGATGCCAGGGTATCGAACAAAAAAAGGTACGCGAATTCCGCCTTCGTAGTAGCAGCCCTTGTATCCTTTAAGTGGCGCCATGTCTGTCGCTCCACCGAGTCCGCCATTGTCTGAATAGAAAATGACAATTGTGTTTTCAGTGAGCTGAAGTTCGTCCAATGTTTTCATGATCATGCCAACCCCATCATCAACGGATTGAATCATCGTGGCCATTTTTGCATTGCTATGCAAAGTCCCTGCAGCTTTTGATTCCCATTTTCCAATCAAACTCTTGTTGGCTTGGACCGGAGAATGGACGGCAAAGTGAGTTAAGTAGCAAAGCCAAGGCTGATCTTTGTTCGATTTGATAAAGTCGTTGGCTTCGCGAGAGATTCGGTTTGTCAGGTATTCATCTTTAGGGGCTTTCTCCAAACCAGGCGCCTTTGGATGCGGAGCGTAATAGCCTCTCGGCGGACTACCGCTATGTGTGCCACCGACGTTGACATCAAACCCGTAAGGTAACGGGTCGTCACTGAGATGCCATTTCCCAAACGTGCCAGTCGCGTAGCCGTCATCTTTAAGAAGCTGGGCCCAAGTTTTGATTGACGTGTCGAGAGTGTCGACGCCAGGGACATGCTTGAGTCGCCGATGCGAAGATTGCCCTCTTGGCCCAGTGCCAACGTTATAGATCTCGTGACGTGGCGAATATTGTCCTGACAAAAGACAGGCACGAGATGGCGCGCAATTGGCGGCTCCGGCATACGCGTTGGTGAAAATCATGCTTTGCGCGGCAAGCCGGTCAAGATTCGGCGTTTCGTAAAAATCTGAGCCCATATAGCCCGTGTCCTTCCAACCAAAGTCGTCCAGATAAACAAACAAGATGTTCGGCTTCTTGTCTTCCGACGCTTTCGCAAACTCTAAAGTTGCTGACTCGACAAATAGTATTGCGATCAGAAAGAAGAGCAGGGCTTTGACTCGATGGCTCAGCATTTTTGGTTCTCGCGGTTGGCGGTTGTTCAAGCTCCATTGTTGATCGGGGAATCCGGAAGTGCAACGGAAGCGAAGATTCTCACTGAGAAGAATTCTGATAACATTGTGTGCATGAAAGATAACTCGAAAGATGAGAGCCCGAAATCATCACGACGATTCATCGTTGGGCCGGCGGTTTTGGTGACAGCCGCGTTTATTGGTCCGGGCACAGTGATCACGGCGAGCACCGCTGGCGCTAAGTTTGGGTGTTCGCTGTTGTGGGCCGTTGTGTTCGCGTGTGTCACGACCATTGTCTTGCAGGAAATGGCCGCGAGGTTGGGGATCGTCTCTCAAGCAGGCCTTGGCCAAGCGATTTCGAAAATGCTTAAACAGCCGGTCTTCAGGGTCGTGCTTTCGGTTCTCGTGGTCGCTGCAATTTTGGTTGGCAATGCAGCCTATCAGACCGGGAACATTCTCGGCGCAGCCACCGGGGTTGAGATATTGCAATCCAGTGTTTCAACAGATCCACAACTAGCCAATGAGGCTCAGAGTAAACCGCCGATGATGTTTCGATGGCTTTGTGTTCTGGTGATTGGGGCTTTCGCGTCGGCCGTTGTCTTGATCGGACGCTACAAGCTGCTACAGCAAGTGCTGACTGTTTTGGTGATTTTGATGAGCTGCTTCTTTCTGTTTGCCGCTGTCATGAGCCAGCCTTCGCTTGCGGAGATTGGTCGCGGGCTTATACCGTCGGTGCCAGAAACTGGAGCTGAATGGTTTGTGATAGGATTAATTGGAACCACAGTCGTCCCTTACAACTTGTTTTTGCATGCCAGCCTCGCGGCCAAAGAGTGGTCGGGAGACACAAAAGATCCTGAAGCGTTGAGTAAGTCGATTCGGCAATCTCGATGGGACACCATCTTGTCGGTGATGCTTGGTGGGCTGGTGACCTCGGCGATTCTTTTGACGGCATCGACCGCGTTTGCCGAAGCTAGAAATTCCGACGCTGGAGTTTCTCTCTCAGGGATTGGAGATGTGGCTCGGCAGTTAGAGCCGGCGATTGGTTCTGCGGCGAAGTGGCTGTTTGCGATCGGGTTGTTCGCAGCCGGCTTGACTAGTGCCGTGACCGCACCGATTGCAGCGGGCTATGCAACAGCGGGATGCTTTGGCTGGCCAAACGATTTGAGCGACTGGCGTTTGAAAGCAACATCACTGTTTGTGATTCTGATCGGCGTCGTGTTCGGAATCATGCTTGGCAGTAGCCCCAAGGAAACGATCGTGTTGGCTCAGGTTGCCAACGGAATTTTATTGCCTGTGTTGGCCATTCTGTTACTGGTGGCCGTCAACCAAGCAAGGATTATGGGGCTTATGATCAACGGCAAGTTTCAAAACATCTTGGCCGTGATTGTCATCGGGATCGTGCTGCTGATCGCCGCCCGTCAGTTTAAGTCGGTGTATGAGAAAGTGTTTCCGGCCGTTGAAGTCACTTCTCTTGACCCAGTTCAAACCTCAGTTTTGACCAATCGCATCGCTGATTAACGCAAAACTGGGCAAAAGAACCGCTGGACGAAGTTTTCATTATCCGGTTTCAACGATCGCGGTGAACTGGGCAGAAATTTGGGGATTTACTCTATTCGTCGCCAATCTTTAGCAAATTCGAGCGAATAGACTCTCTGGGTTCGAGTTATTCACAGTTATTTGCGAAGGCAAACAAGCGATGAAACAAGGCTATCACGATTCAGAAACACAATACGTCAAGTATGTTCCGGTAGGGTTTGCCGACTCGCATTCGATGGTTGTCGGCTATCTGTTTTGGATCATCGGCTTCACTGGGGCGCACCGTTTTTATTACGGCAAGCCTTTGACGGGTGTGCTGTGGTTTTTCACAGGCGGCTTGCTTGGAATCGGGTGGCTTGTCGATTTATTTCTGATCCCAGGAATGGACAATGAAGCCAAACGGGATTTTATGCCTGGCTCAACTGACTACTCGGTAGCTTGGGTGCTACTAACGTTCTTCGGGATGCTTGGAATCCATCGCTTCTACCAAGGCAAGATCATCACCGGTGTCGCCTTCTTGTTTACCGGTGGGCTGCTGGGCATCGGATACGTCTACGATGTTTTGACAATGAATGAGCAGATCAATGAGTCGAATGAGAAGGCTCAGCATAAATGGCAAGCGTACTCGTTCTATTAACAGGTTGGCGGTTTTGCGAGATTGGAACCGGCACGCTAAACAGTGATTGAAGAGATGCTCTCGGAAGTAGTCTTCTCATTCAGCCGATTGGGCGACGGTCCCGGTTCCAAGCCAGCCTTCTTAAATTCCGATTTATCTTTTCGCGACAACGATTGTGACCGAGTCTATCATCGACCAGCCACGATCAACAGTTCAGGCTGGCTCTCTTTGTGGAGCCAGCCTTTTTCATTGTTCTAAATATTGGGCTATGATGAGATCGACAAACGGGGTAGCACATTTACTTTCGAACTGGCGCATAAAAATGCTTCTTATGAGAATCTTTCCAGCGATCCTTATCTTTTTGGCTTTAATGTGTCCTGTTGTGCGGGGCCAGTCTGTTCCGTTTGGAGAGGATGAAAAGAAAGTCGTCGACGACGCTGTGGAAAAACAGATGTCGCAGCAAGGGTTGGTTGGCGTTTGTGTTGGGGTCATTGCCGACGGCAAGGTCGTCTATACGCAAGCTTATGGTTACGAAGATCGTAAAAAGAAGATCAAAGCCGACGAAAAGAAGACGATGTTTCGTTGGGCTTCGATTTCCAAGCCCGTTACCGCGCTGGCAGCGCTGAAATTGGTCGACGATGGCAAACTTAAATTGGACGACGATGTTCGTAAGTACGTTCCTGAGTTTCCCGACAAGGGCGTCAAGGTCACAGTGCGTCATCTGCTTTGCCATCAAAGCGGGATCGTTCATTACTCCAACGGCAAGTTGATTCGAACGAAGAGGAAATACAAAGAAAAGAATCCCCATAAAAATGTGATCTATGCCTTGGATCGGTTTCGGGAGTCACCACTCGTTTATCAGCCTGGTGAAAAGTATTCGTATTCCACACACGCCTACATTTTACTGAGCGCTGTAGTACAGCGGGCTGCGAAGAAGCCTTTTGCTGAGTATGTGGATGAAAATATTGCCGGGCCGCTTTCGATGAGCACATTTCAGCCGGACTACCAATGGCTGGATATTCCGAATCGAGCGGTTGGCTATCGAGCGCTCATTCGGGGTTACACATTTCCCGTTGTGTCGTCTGACACCGATGTGAGCTGGAAGCTTGGAGGCGGTGGGTTCATTTCCAACATCCAAGACATGTCACGATTTGGAACGGCACTGATCAATAAAAAGATCCTGAAAGAAGAAACGTATCAGAAGATGTGGACGCCTCAGCTTTTGAATGACAGGACGAAGACCGAGGCGGGGCTAGGATTGTTTATCAAGCAGCAATCGGGAACATTGAAGGTTTCTCACAGTGGTGCTCAGGAAAAAACGAGAACTAGCTTGGTGCTGTATCCCGAGCAGGGGCATGGAATTGCTGTGATGACCAATAGTGAGAATGGCGATCCAGGAAAGATCTCCACGGCAATCCATGGGGCTCTCGGCAAGCGAAAACGGGCTGAGAGAAGCAAAGCCAAATAGGCTTACGTTGCCGGTTGGTCAGCACGCAGACGTGCTTCGGGCGACACCGCCATGAGTGCCCGAAGGCACGGCATCTGATAGCGAGGGGTTTTGACCCTTCGTTCCACAGGCACTACCTCATTGTGAACCCGTTCTTCCACATGTTCGGCTACCATTAGCTGCCGCCTCCAGTAGATCGGCCGCTTTGCGGCCGATCTACTGGAGGCGTAAAAAAAGCGGAGTCCATTCGGTTTCCAGGGGTTGAAACCCCTGGCTATCAGATGCCATCGCTTCGCGATTCGAAGGGGCGATTTCACGCTAGTCAATTTCTGTAGCACTCGAAATACAATCAAACGCGCACTATGCAATCAAACGCGCACTGTGCAATCAAACGCGCACTGTGCAATCGCGCGCACTATGCAATCGCGCGAGATCTACAATCAAACGTTGGATCAAAGCTGCCTGTTGCCAATCGACCAATCAGAATCGCATGACTGTTTGCGTCTCAAATAAGTCACAAAAAAACGACCAACTCCTTGTGGGGAATTGGCCGCTGATTGTTTTTCATCGCTGCGATTCTGTCACTGCAGATCGTTAAGCCTAACCTGCGAGTCGGCGAGCGATCCGGTTCGATGGCTCGAGCAAGTTCTCTTTCTCTGCGTGATAACGATACTGCATCACGTAAG
>JAYJMJ010115595.1:0-18287 GCA_036873875.1 Laminaria ephemera | reverse complement strand
ATTCGATGCGAGTCGACGAGGGAAGAAAGTGCTGAATTCTTCTCGCGATAAAAATTAAGGCGCGTACCGTAGTGGGAGGGGGGAGGGAGGGGGGAGGAGGGGGGAGAAGAGCCTGCTATGTGACCCCGGATCTTAGTTACGACTACTAGGGAGGGAGACGGAGAAAGTAAAAGTGCGAAGATAATAGGTGGGATAACCAAAAAAAAAAAAAAAAAAAAAAAGCGAGCGAAGACTTTCCTCCTGACCAATAAGACGGGGTTGAAAATTCCGCGAAAAGTGCAATCCACCTAGGAAATATCCAAGTTAAATTATTGAAAAAAGAAAAAAGCACTGCCACCGCCACTCGATGATTTTGTGAGCTTCTGAATTCGTCTGGAATATTACCAGGGTTAAGCTCGATTTACTCCTGTATATCTACGTAGGCACCACCAAAATGTTTTGAGAACTTCTGGTTACAGAAACATTAAAAAGAATACTGCATTCGCAAACGTTGGCTCCATCTATTACTACTACGAGTACTGCTGTAGAGTAGCACTTTAATTGTTGCTGTTTTTGCTGTTCGGCAACCCCCATTGGGTCATTCAAAATATAGACGGTTCTGCGCGCCGTCCTGCTATTATCCCTCCGCAGGCAGCAGACCACATAATCTGATTTCAATTCGTGCTGCTGCTGCTGTGCCTTTGCCAAGGCCAGCAGCAGTTTTCTGCAAGAGACTATCACACAGCAGTTGGGCTGGCCGTCACCATCACTCCCATCAGGCAAGCCATTGTGGGCACCTCAATTGGCGTGGCGGAGCCAACCCCCCGTGAGTGCAGATGCGATTGATAGCAAACTTGACCTGATAGCAATAATGTATCTTCTCTGTGCTGGTTTGTTGGTGAACGGTTATCACAGCTACCAGGTAGCAAGCAGTCAGCACTTATTCCCCAATCGACAGCTTGTTGTGGAGAACGACGTGCGTCCTGCTTCGATTCGACCCTGCTCCAAACGACCTAGCCGACCGGCCACTCAATTACCTCCGCAACACATGAGTTTGAATACAGCGCCATGAGTCACAAGCGTGTGGTGCCTCTCCGAATTGCCGCACTCGTGTGTCATGTAGAGGACTAACCACAACCGCCTGGGATTGTGTCTCTGGGTGTATAGGTGTATACGTGTATACGTACTGGGGAGTGCGGATACTTCATCAACCATTCTGTCGAAGCTGGGCCAAGACAACGTAAACGTTCCTCAGGGAGAATTCTCGTTCGCCAATAAATGGAAAGAATCGATACAAAGCATTGCCTGGCGTCCCCAGTGGCTCAGTTGGACTGGCGCACAGAATAAATGGGATGAAAAACACACAAACACAATTGCCTCTTACGTGCTCTGTGTGGTACATCGCGTGTATGCATCCAGGAGAATCCGTTGTTGCCGTTTTACCATATATTCAAGGGACTGAGCCTTGGCGGGCTGTTGCCCGCTATTACAACCTCTTCAAAATAAAGCGAAATTATCCAAACCGGACTGCGAGGCGATAAGAAACGTGGATGATCTACCGCAGTAGTTCGTAGAACCCTCAAACAATGTAGGTCCCCACGATCTCAACGCTAACACGGTTGATTTGTTTCGTTTCTCAGCTTCGAGTACGACTATAGATTAGTATTTATATCCATCGATCGACTGCCTTTCGTGCGGATGTATGTCCTGCCCAACAATAAACCGCGACCTCTCAGTATCCGTTTTTCCGCCGCTCTCTTCCGCTGGAGTCCTGTCTCGTGTCCACGTGCAGGTGGCGTCGCCGCAAAGTGGCCAGCCAGGGTACCATCATCTTTCGTACGGCTGCCGCAACGGGCAGGTATGTTGGATGGTCACCATTAAAGTGAGGAGATCACTGCTGTGCTTGCCGTACTCGCTGCCGTAGAAGCATATCACGGAGAATCAATGCGTTGTCGCAACGTCGGCAATGCATGGAGTACCTCGGCAAGTCCTCCCTTTCAAGGTGGACAGCTTCCATTCAACGTGTGCGACCGACCATGCCTCCCAGATGCGCTACCACGTTCACGCCATATTTGCCATCTCCTGTAGTCACTTGTATATTCCGTTGGCGCACATTTGGTGTTATATTTGACGATCATACTGTGCACCATCCGTTGTCCTGTTGCGTCTGTTTGGCATCCACAGGGCCGTCGGCGGGGTGATGTATTTCCTAGCAGGGGCCGGTATTGTTGCTGCAATTGCGTCGATAGGTGAGAGGCGTGACTTGCACCCTAGAGTTAGCTGCCTACCGCATATCTATATACACCGGTATGGATCAAAGGTTCCTCTGTGCGTTGCGTGTATCACGTTGAGTACCATGTACGTGTATTGTAGTTGAATGCTACTTGTCTCACAACTAAAGGCGAGAAAAATATTTTCTGATGCGGTAGTGCGTCTGGGCGCGTGCCACGATAGAGGTAGCAATTCTTAGCCTTATTGTTTCTGAATGACGAGGCTCCTTAACCCGAAGTCGTCGGAATGTCATTTTTGTTTTGCAACCTGAATACTGTTTGTTTACCTCGGCCGTGGGTTTGGTCATCGGGTTGCACTCTCGGTTGCACTCTCGGTTTACTCAAAATAAGTTTTTGGGTGAGATGTAGAGCTCAAGTGCGGAGCTTCAGAAAATAATGGTGCACCTTTACCGTAACACGTATCTCTGGGTGGCAAAGTGTTTCTTATATGGCGACGTTTTTTTTAACAAAGTTGGCCCCTCGTGAGGTCCTTTAACCCCTGTACCACTGCAAACACAATTCCCATCATAGTTCCAAATAGTTTTGGCCCCAAAATGCGGGTACCAGTTCTGGTGGGGTTTAAGTGGGGAAAATTGGCGCGGAGATATTTGAGGTTTCGTGTATACCACTTTTCTTTATCGCGGGGTCGCCTATAAGGGGCCACGTACTGTAAGCTCTCTTGACTGGCCCATTCTGCGTTCAATGCTACCTACAGAACATTACAACAACGACGCTGACGGGACTCACCGCGCATACACCCTGAAGCAATGCTTCCTCGGGCCCATGTACTTGGCCTTCTTCTTGTGGGCTCTCGGTCGCAACGTGAGTGATTCTGTGCTTCAGACACGTTGACCTTCGAGGCGACCGTGCTTGCCTGCTGCGTCGGGATTTTATCGATGGTCCAGTTTTGGTTTGCAACATGTGGTCACCAAGCCTATACGAGCTGGTAGGGGGGTCGTGTTGTTCGTAGGGCTCGCGCGAGTAGCTACCGTATATATTTGCAATTTGAAACTTTTGTGCTTTTCGGTTGCGTGATATCCACCGCCGTCATGGAAATGTTTGTTTCGCTGCGCCAACAAAATGTTTTTTAAGTCCGTTTTTAAGCGGGGTGCAGAGCCACTCGCGCGAATGGTCTATACTCGGTAGAAAAAAGGAGAGTACCCTCCTCACCGTACCCTTGGTCTGGTCAGTTCCTGTATTCTGCATTGAAACCATATCCGTCCCCTATCTATTCGGTCGGTCGGTCTGACGTGTACGGTTGTTTTACCACACTTCATCGCCCCTCTCGCTGCCCACCCGCAGGCTAGGGTCATCCGTGCCATCCGTAACATTCTGCCCGCGAGAGAGAGGGTGGGTCACATTGGTAGATGGCAAAGGCTTGTTTGGGTGTTGTTCTGAGAAGAGAATCCCCAGCGCGCTCAAGGCAGAACGAGAAACCCAAGGTCTCCCTATAACGCCTGGCGACGCTCTAAAGATGGGCGGGAGGTTTTGCTCGGGACGGGTCGATCGAACACCCCATCCCTGTTGTGAAACTAGTTATTGAGCGACAAACAAAATTGGTTTTTTGTTGTTTTGAATCAGATGGCTGAAGTTGCCGCCGGGGTTGGTGATGGAAGAAAGAGTTTCGCGAAAAGTGCATGTTGACTTCGTGCCATAATAGATACTACGGAATACCAGGCATTTCTTAGTACATCGCAATGTAACATATCGTTGGTGGGTGTCATCGTGACATAGCCGGAATTTATCGGTGTATTTGCACTACAAATCGTCGTTTGTATTATGTGGGCTACTACTGGGTGGGGTGACTTTTCTGGCGGATGCTTGGTGGTCGCCATAATGTCTTGCAACCGTACAAGGTGCCATGCTGGGTTTTTCAGTCGGGTGGAAATGACCGGTTTTTGGCAGAAACATAGCAATCGCTCCCTTGGAGAGGAGATTTGGCTCACACGCTCAGTGGTTGCAACTATGAGCCTACATGTTGCACGGACGGTGGACGTGCTTTGAATACGTGTGTCTGTTTGCTATATTTAAAAAGCTGCTTGGAGGGCGGGGAAAACGCTGGTTCTCGACAACCAGGGAACTGGGATGCGGCAAGAATGGTTGTGGTGCCTGCCAACCAGCGTCAATTCGCGAACTCAGTGCGGTTGGGGTATATTGTGAAGCTACTATACTAGAACCGGTTTTATTGTGTTGCGTGCAACGGCCCTAATACATACCAGCAAGGTCATAATTTAGCTGTTGAACTATTGCGGTGGCGCAACTTTCGGGTCGGTACTACGGTTTGCCGCACCTGCTGGAAACGGTTTGCCGCACCTGCTGGAAACCAGTTGCGTCTTGCCGCAGGCGAAAGCAGATTTTACTGGTATGTGCTTCGCCGGAGGCTGACTTGGGTTTTAGGCATATCTGTGCGCCGTTTCGAGGCTCGGTGGGCGTCAGTTATTCAACTCACTTTAACAACTGATCTTCGGGCGTATATTAATTCATATGTCGCAATAATATGTCCTGGCGGACCCCACGCGGGGTATGGCCTCCGGGCTCTGCCCGGAGTCCCTCCGCAACCCCCTGCTGTTGAAGGCCACCGAAACACCCCTGCGGCGAGTGTTGCGTGGGTCGCAGTACGTCATCCCCGGCTGTTGCACTTGCGTTTCGCGTTTCGCGCAACACGTCTTTGGCGCAGACGTCTGGGTGGGCTCTGTACTCGTACAGGACTATTCGTTTATCGTAGACTTCGTCACCTCCAACTGAACACTATCATATAACCGAGTGCCAAATCACTTCAACATTGTGATGGTCACGGAACCATCCCGCATCTAGCTCTGACACGCTGGAAGGCGTGCCAAGCCAATTTCTACCACCTCGTGTCTGGTTGCCTCATTTCAGAACAATACCTTTGTCGTTTAAGACTCAGATGGAATCTTACTTGACGCGCAACGTTGCAAAAAGGGGAAGAACTGAGAATGCTAAGAAATACCTGGTAGACAGCATCGACCTAGTGTTGTGATCGACATTCAGTAGTGACCGCAGTACCGCCTATCGAATCAATACTCCGTAGCCTGGGGTATTACTGAAGCAGAAGCACAACAGCCAGCAATCTGCGATCGACCAACCTATCATTGAAAATAACACGTGCTATGCGTATCTGTAGAAACATACTGTATGTGTCGCGATTGCCAGATCATTTATCAGTAGGTGCTGATCAGTGTTGCGTATGTATAAGGGCGTTACGAAAATATGATGTTTGTTCGGTCGTCGGAAGATTTCAATAGCACGGAGTAGCTAAGCTTCCGTGAGCAAGCATCAACGAACATTGCTGCAGGCCGGCCAGAATAACGACCTGTAGGGTACATCTAGCCGTAGAGCGTGTAAGGTACCGAATTAATCGATCTTGGTGAGTTAACACCTGCTTCTCCCCTTTCTCGCTTCTTTTTCGCTCTCTCGTACTTTCATATTTATTTTTCGGGCCCAACAGCGGCACTTTCAACATCAATCATCTCCATCTCTACCAGTCAGGAAGTGAAACCATAACGAGCGCAAGATTGTGCTACCACCCGTCAAGGGTGTACCAACGCAATACCCCAATATGTTATGAGAGCCTCGATAATAAGAACGGTGCGCACACCAAGGTCGTCCATCGGGGGGATCCAATGACGGGCTGCGGACTGAGTAGGGATGCTTTGCTGTAGACTCACTGCACTATCAGCGATATCGCCATCCGGAAGCTACAGAGAACAAAGTGAGAATAAGCAACAACAAAAAAGCTCCCTTGGCAAGACCGACCATGGTCTGCTGAGATTGTAGCTCCATTACCACATGCGAGACAGCATCTGTATCAGTGCGTCGATCCATTCCTGGATGGGGGCGCGGGTCGAAGCTGCTGTTCTCGGTCCTATGTTTAGAAGCAGTGTTACGTCCGCTTAAGGAGATCTATCGCACAGTTGCGGTATTCGATAGCCCACAGAGTCGTGCCTGAGGCGCGCACCAAGTTTGCAGCAAGTACGCACGGTAAATTGTCAGAGCTATTTGCGGGTTTGGTCAAACGTCGCAAGTCAGATTTGACCCGACCCGATCCGACCCGACCCGATCGGTGAGATATGAAAATATCCCCACCCGACCCAACCCGACGCATGAGAGTTTTTAAACCTCCTGACCGGACACGACCCAACCCGCGAGAGTTGAGTACTTCCCGACCTGGGCCGACTTGACCCATGACACTTTAATACCTCTTGACCGGACCCGACCCGACCCGACCCGACCCGACCCGACCCGACTCGACTCGACCCGCCCTGCCAGATTCAAGAATGGCCGGTAAGATGCGGGCCATGTTCCGGGTCCCGTTCATGGAACCTCTATTTGTTGTTCTCGATCCGCTGGTTCGACCTGCCGGTCTGACCCGCGGTTCGATACTTCAAACTGTTAATTTAGTACCAGGTATATATTTTGCCTCATCTAGTCCTGACTGTTGGATGGTTAGATGTGGGCATGACTTTATACAATTGGCTCCGTTTAAACTTTGAATATGATACCAAATGAGTATCGACACGAGAGAGGCGCCTGGGCAGGAAGAGCAGACTTTTCAAAGTGTCGGATCCGCTGGCCACACCCGCGGGTTAGCAGAATACAACTCCCGAGTCTATGTGGCCAGGCCTGCGATACCACCCGAATCCCGCCGGCCATGACACGATCCAACCCGTGCGATGTTTTGGTTTTCACGCCTGACCCAACCCGACCCAACCCGTGAGAATTTAACACCTACTGGTCCGATCCGCGTGCCTCACCACTCGGTCTAACTCCTCGTGCCCCATTCTCGTGTTTTCTTCTGTCGCGAGCGTTGTTACCATGTGCAGAATGACTCCCAGGGACACTCCTACCCGGTCCGACATCGATGTCGCTCGATCGCCCCTCCACCTCCCCGATAACGCCTCCCTCGCGTACATTGTCAGGTCAAGGTCTGGAAAACGCATCAGGTCTTCCTCCCCTTTTTGGCCCATGAAAAACCACTCGCCGTACAACGATGACATCGCCCGTTCCTTCACCGAATCCCACGGCGGTAATCATTCGACGTTTTCGTGGCGCATTGCGACGGTCACCATGGCGTGCCATGACATACCATGGCATGCAGCAGACACAGGCTTCCAAGGCAGTGTGATGGCCCCGCCATGGGCTCTCTTGGGAATGTCATGGCACTGCCACGGCAATGTCATGGGAGCCATGACATTTTACGGGAGCCCATGACATTTCATGAGAACTCGTGGACTTTCGCGGACTTTCATGGGCCTCCGTGGTAACACCATAGTAGCGCCATGGGCTTTCGTGGCATCGCCATGGGTTTTCATGGCACCAACCGCCATGTTTTCATGGCGTCTTCATGAGAATGTTCCATGGCAATTCCATTCAGGGACCCATACTGTATGGCATTGCCATTTGACTGCCATCGCCGTATTATGACACATGTAACCCTAATCTTGACCCTCGCCCCAACCTTTACCCTACCCTTATCCCAAGGCAGTGTATCCTGGTAGTGTGTCATGACGGTGCCTTGTCTCGGGCCATGACACTGCTTAAGCGCCAAGACAATGCCAGGGCAATGACATAACACTGCCATGAAAGTCCGTGGCAATGCCACGGCAATACCATCGAAATTACAAATACCAGGTATTGTACATCGTTGAGATCGCTCCTCGTCTTTTCCATCATCCCGGCTAGAGCATGTACAGAGTAGAGTTTGTTTGGGACTCGTGCATGGCGACCACAAAAAGGACTAATGCGATCGTATCGAGCGTCCAGGCGCAGCGTGCAGCAGCACGAGTACCACCGTGCTGCACGCTTGTCGCAATCCTCCTTACATTGAACTTGGGACACATCCCCTACCCCAGCGATGCGGGCTGCTTCGTGTGGTAAATGCTGTAATCGACACTTATTTCCGACACGTTGCCCCTCTGGAGCCCCAAAGGCCCGGGTGCCCTACTAGTCGTATTTCGTCAAAACTCAGACCTTGGGCGACAAAGCAAGGCCACCCTTCTTCTTCGGGCTATGAACATGGCACTCGCCTTGGTGTTGGACGTATCCCCTGCTCGACCAGGTGCCACGTAGAATTCTGAAGTCACGGCGGTGTTTTGTGTGCTGTACCTGGTACGACAGAAATCTTCTCGAGGTATAGACTCCTGTATGGTCGACAAGTCGACCGTTGTCCAGAAAATAACCGTGTACCAGGCACGTACTAAGCGCCTGCAGTATACCTGGTATGGCTGGCAGCCCCCGCAGAGGAATGCCCGTGGCTGAAGCCCAAAGTAGACTCACCGGTTGTCATCTAGCCCACGCCGTCCAATAGGGCTCGTGCAAGCCCAATTGAGCACCGTTGACTGAGCTTCATACTCCTATTGAGCACCCTGGTGGGGTGGGAGCCCGCAAAGTAAATACCAGGTACCACAGGTATCAAGTGTGAAGCTCATGTGCGGCCGTCGAGCTCGGTTTCCCTAGGTCCTCGCTGGCAGCAGCGCCATCCTCGGTTCTTCCCGGCTTTCCACGTACACGAGCCATCACCACCCCCGTCGTGTTGCTGGCAAGCATCCATCTATGTTCTCCGTCTTGGACTCCACAGCAGATATGATACACTCAATCTATTGCGTGGGCATTTTCTTATTCTGTTTTTGCACCAGGTAAGTGTTTCCGTACGTGAGAGACATGATGAGTGGATCCCGGATACCTCTGGGTTTATCCTGAGCACGCGACGCCTCTTACACCGATGAAATCTCCTGTGGCATACCACTCTGGATGGACATGTAAGGAACATTTGGTATTCATACAGCAGACCTCACTATCTGCCCGCCAGCTCTATTCACATCAATGCCCCAACGGCCTCTTTATGTCCATCCAGAGTAGTACTATTCAACTATTTAGTACCATCATGATGCCATTGACAGATAGCCAATTGGTGGGTAGATGCAAATTAATGCCCTCGTTGGATCTTTGAAATGGCAGCATGACGACCGAGTTCGAAAAGCCTATCAGGTATATATTTCCTGTGCAAGCTCGAAGGTCATACAATACATCGTACAGCAGTCCGCAGAGTTGAGAAACACATGGTAGCCTTTGTATGTGTTCGTGATAGCTCGGCCTGTCGATGACACTCATTCCTAGAATTGGTCCAGAGGCGACATGGCTTAACTTGTGCATATTGTAATGCAAGAGAGATTGTCTGCGGAAGGAGCTATTTTGACGGAGCTATTTGGGTAACGCCTGCTGCGTGAGAGGCCAGCACTATTTTTCGTCGTGGAGGATTAGGGGGAATACGGAGGGACGTACATTTTTTTGGTTTTTTGCGGCAAGCCACGGCAGTACCCGCGGCAAGCCATGGCTTGCCACGGGCACTGCCGCGGATTGCCACGGCATGCCACGGCTACCCGCGGCGACGTCCACGGCTATCCACTGTATGCCGCGGCATTCCGTGGCAACCCGCGGCAGTGCCCGTGGCAATCCACGGCAAGAATTTCCGCGGCTTGCCACGGCAAGGTCCACGGCAATGCCCACGGCAATACCCACGGCACGTCACGGCAAGGCCCACGGCAAAGGTCACGCCCACGGAAAGGCCCGTGGCAACACCCACGGCACCCTCCGCGGCAACCTCCACGGCAACCTCCGCGGCAACCTCCACGGCAACCTCCACGGCAACCTCCACGGCAATGTCCACGGCAATTTTCACGGAAATGCCCACGGAACCGCCCACGGCAATGCCCATGGCAATGTCCTCGGCAACTTCCTCGGCAACCTCCGCGGCAAGGCCCACGGCACCCTCCGCGGCAATCGACATCCTCCGCGGCAAGCATGTCCGTGGCAACTTCCGCGGCAAGGCCCACGGCAATATCCACGGAAAAACCCACGGAAACGCCCACGGCAATGTCCGCGGCAACTTCCGCGGCAAAGCCCACGGCAATATCCACGGAAACGCCCACGGAAACGCCTTCGGCAACGTCCGCGGCAACCTCCGCGGCAAAGCCCACGGCAACCTCCGCGGCAAACTCCACGGCAGTGTCCGCGGCAACCTCCGCGGCAATGTCCGCGGCGGCGTCCGCGGCAACCTCCGTGGCAAGGCCCACTGCAATTTCCATGGCAATTTCCACGGCAACCTCCGCGGGAAGGCCCACTGCAATTTCCATGGCAACTTCCACGGCACCCGCGGATACACCCACGGCTGTTTCCGTGGGCATTCCCGTGGGGCTACCCGCGGATACACCCGCGGCTGTTTCCGTGGGTATTACCGTGGGGCTAACCGCGGTTACAGCCGCGGACACCCGCGGCTGTTTCCGTGGGTATTGCCGTGGGGTTAACCGCGGTTACACCCGCGGACACCCGCGGATACACCCGCGGCTGTTTCCGTGGGTATAGCCGTGGAGCTAACCGCGGTTACTGCCGCGGATGCCCCCGCGGCTGTTTCCGCGGACGTTTACGCGGGTGTTGCCGCGGATACATCCTCGGCTGTTTCCGTGGGTACTGCCGCGGACACATAGACACGGCCGTGGGCATTGCCGCGGATGTTACCGCGGATACTACCGTGGCTGTTGCCGCGGAAATTGCCGTGGCCGTTGCCGCAGACGTTGCCGTGGAAATAGCTGTGGGGATTGCCGTGGCAAGCCGCGGGTCGACATGGAATGCCTTGGAAGATGCCGCGGCTTGCCGTGAAAACTGCCGTAAAAAAGCCAGATAATAATGTACATCCATGCCAAAGTGTGTGTCTTCTTTGTCCCTTGTGTTATGATTTTCTGTTTCAAGTTTCAAGTCGTGCGACGTATATCTGATACCAGGGTACGTAAAAGGCGCAACAGGTTGCAGTGTGTGCACGGTCACGAGACTCCAGTGTGTGAAGCCTGCGTAATAAGTGGCTGCGCACGCTCACTCAACCTATCCAGCACGAGCTTCGCCGCCATTCATTGTGGTTTCACGAAGATCGCTATATCTTGGTTTCGATCTCGATGACCTGTCGCTTCTTGCGGCTGGCCGTATCGCCCTCGGTCTGCCATTCTGCAAGAGTATTCTCATGCTTGCACACTTTCATGTTTGCACACTTCCATGCTTGCCAGGAGTACATACTTACGACACTGCGCGAGCGCACTCGACGAGCGGTACGAGTATGTCCTGCATCTTTCGCACGTGATGTGGATCTTCAGATCGCCAGCAAAAATGGAAGGAAGCGTTGCCCCTTAAAGAACCGGCCTCAATATATTGTGCAAACCTTAGATCAAGTATATATATCAACGAAACAAAGAGAAAACAACCTTGCCGTGACAGAGAGAAGACACGGCCAGGTAGACAGAGAACAGATACGCGACAGATAGAGAGAGTGACAAAGGGCAAAGGGCAAAAGTGCTGGGTTCGGTTTTGACCGGTAACTCGTGGAACATTGAGCGCGGCGAGTTATGAATGGGGGCGAGAAACTGCGCCTTGTGAGCGTCTGTTGCAAGGAAACGGGGGTGTGCCTGTTTCAGAGGGCTTGGCAATGGCGCGGCGACAAGGAGCGCTCGAGCATTGGAAACTTAGTGCAATCCTTCTACCAGTTCGCCAGAGAGGTTGATCAAGGAGGTATGGAGCACAAATGCCGAAACCTATCCATCGTACAGATTGCTAGCGGGTTCTTGCTTGCTTGGGCGGGGAGGGTAATCAAAATGTTCAAAATGTTGTTCGCATGCGTATATGATACCAGGTACCAGGTATCAGATATACATACATACCAGGTGGGTGTATCACACCGACTTTTTCAAACATTTTTCGCATTCACATCCGTCTCACAATTCACGAGGGGCCGATGGAAGCGCAACAGGCACAACGCCACTGCTTTGATCGCGCCCCCGGAGACTCGATGAACAATGAGCAGACACCCTTTCACTTGGAATGGTGCAAAAAGGTCCTTGCCTTTGGGTTGTTCCGCACTTCGCACCTACGTACGTATTATGGGCGTTCCTTGTATCGCATGACGTCGAAGTGCAACGACAACTCAGCAGTGCGAGTCTACGGACAGAGTACTTCGTAACAGGTACTCGTACGTACCTGGTAACTGATACATGTTACCTCAGGTACAGCTGTAGTATCGTACCTTTAACAGCAGCAGTACCCACTTGTGGAATTCCTCAAGTGCCTGCGACGATTACAATATACCAAGGTACTGCTGTGCCTGTTCCAAGCCTGTGCGAATGTACAAAGCTGTAGGTTGATGTACATACAGTTACAACGCGCTTCGCTCAAGAAGGAAAAATAGAATAAATCAGGAATGAATTATGTGAAGCGGACAGAGCAGAGGTCCATGATTGATTGTAGGTGCAAACTGGCGACTTGAAAATGCCAAGAGCCCCGCCGCCATGCTCCAAGAAAACAACCCGGACGCCGCATGCATGAGTATACGGTATGTACCTGGTATCTTGCTGCAGTACTTGCGATGTATGTCTGTCTCGAAGTGTGTGATTACAGAGCTTTTGTATCTCTCTAAAATAACGAATCGGCAAGGACACTGGGTGGGCTGGACGTCGATGGGTGAAAAAGCACACACACCCAGGAGCGTGGTTATAACCCCGAAGCCGGAGTCTCGCAAGCTCGTGGTCTGACCGGGAGAATGCTTGGATGTAGTAGAGGCCACCTGTTGTGTCCGTAGCGCCCTGTCATAGGATCGGCTGGATCACTCGCAGAGTATATGGCTCGTCACATCGAGAGGGAAGGGTCCTCTTTTTCGGCTGCTCTTTGAAGCCCACAGCTGGGATTGTCTCTATTACAGAGTATAAATTCGCTACCAGGTACGTGCTTTTCCGCTCGTTTTTTTTCGAACTTAACATCAGCAATCAGCTCGCCAGCTGTAGCCGAGCCCGTTGATCGCCGTATAGGAACCCGGGGTCTCGTCGGGAGAGTGCTTGGGTGTGGCAGTGATCGTCTGGCGTGTCCGCGGAGTCCTGTGGCAGGCACTTTGTCCCGCGATATCTCGGTCTTCTCATGTGGAACTGTTGTATTAATAGGAGGTTTCTTGGCTAAGTTTTATACGGGATATTACTATGGAGACAGGTCGTCATATCCCATTCATTTTCCAATTCATTTCGTATCCAAATTTCAAATTTCTCACGCCCACATGCCATCTCTTTTCCGGGCAAAATTTTCTTGTTCATTTTCCAGGAATCCTATACTTCACTCTTCACCAAACGCCCGGCTTCCTGCTGAGAGATAATCTTTGTTCTGATTGGTCAATCTTGCTACCGCTGCAACAGCTTTTTGAATTGAGCTCCTTTCATGCTGCTACGAGTAGCTGCTTTGTTCAAGCCCAGCGAATACTGGTCTTCGAATGTAAGCAGAATAATAACTAGCGGGCGAGCTCGCACACTATTTTAATATCTCGTGACGCTGGTTTTTCTATTGCTCGAGGTCGGTGCGGTTCAAATAGAATGTTCTCGAATTTATTACTATGGGGAGTAAATACGGCCTAAAGTTGCTGTATACAGTCGATTTTCCGAAAATAAAAAGTGAAAACACATTATTACCCACCACTGTAAAAAAAAACTGACGAAAAAAAACTTAGCGCCACCGAAAAAAGAAAATTCTTAGAATGTTATACTCGTATACTTTCATAGTAATCGAAAAAAATAATTATTTAGAACTTGATTTTAGTACAGCACGCATTATTTCAGAGTTTATCGACGATTTCCACCATATTTCTTTCTCCGATCCGCCGAACTCCATATATTTCGTGCATTCTTCTACTTTTCCCTCCTTGATCAAATTTTTTTCGAAATAAAACATGCTCTTGAATAAAACTTCCCGGTCAACTTCTACAAAAAAGTATACTGACGTCATCATTCTTGGCCAATTTTCCAAATTTTATTTTTTTCCGAAAAGTTTGACGTCACGATTCCGGATGAATACAAATGTCGACAACGGATTTTCCACCAATCAAAAATTCCAACCTAAAAAATTGACCAATCAGAAAACTGCGGGCACGAAATGTCTTTCTCTATTATTTTTTTCCGAAAAGTGACGTCACGATTCCGGATGACTACAAATGTCGACCAAGGATTTTCCACCAATCAAAAGTTCCAACCTAAAAAATTGACCAATCAGAAAACTGCGGGCACGAAATGTCTTTCTCTCTGGTTGAAGTGTCAGCAAAGAGACGGCTGCCTTTGGTCACGTCAGTCACACCTTAACCCTTCTGGGACTTCAGAGGGAAAAAATGTCGAAAACAGATGTCGGTTACAGCATCGGCCACACGAAGCAGCCCGTCCTGCTAGGGTGGGGGACGTGTCCGAACTGCAATGTAAGGAGCTGTGCGACACGCGTGCAGCATAGTGATACCCGTACTGCTGCACGCTGTTCCTAGATGCTTGAAATATCGCAATCGCCGTTTTTAGTCGCTATAAATGGGTCCCAAAAGGGTTAAGACATTCCAGACTAAAAACAGTAAATTTCATCTAGACGGCGGTCCGTCACAGGGCTGAGTGTCAGCGGTACTTGGAAAACATCCAAATTAGTTATTGGTGGCTTTATAAACCATTATTCGAAGAACAGCAGCAAAGAGGGAAAAAGGAAACATAAAACACTCGTACATGGTGGCTCTCGGCAACAACAATTAAAGTCTTGTTCTTGTCTGCTTGCTTGCGTTGTCGAACTCTGCTGTCTGGTCGACACGAACATACTGCTGTATGTAGTTTGCTGCTCTGTGCAGGGTCGATTGCGGTTTTTTTTGCTGTGCTTGCATACGTAGATAGACACTGTGGCTATCGGAGCTTGGTTTGTGCCTTCAATTCGTGGTGTGCGCAGAAGCAGGTTCAAAAGTATAAATATAGCAACAAAAAGCAACAACAAAAAGAGGGAAAAAAAAAACATTCCAGGCAGGAGTAGTCTGAGAGGCCAGAGAACTTCCGAGGGTGGCCTCCGAAGGCATCGACATTACAGTGAGTATATGAATAAGAGCTTCAACAGATATACGAGGTAGTCGCAGCAACATGTAAAATGTACCAGGCGCTTTTTGCATGCCTGCTGAATCCAGGGTGCCGTGGTCGAGATCTTCGCTCTTTCGTATTACGATCTTTTCCCCGAAATCCACACGTCCTCTCTTTTTTTTTGTATAAAATACAAGGCGCTTCGCTCAGGAAGGAAACATAGAAGAAATTATGTGAATACGGACAGAGGTCCACGATTGCTTGTAGGTGCAAACCGGCGACTTGAAAATGCCAAGAGCCCCGCCGCCATGCTCCAGGAAAACAACCCGGACGCCACATGCGTAAGTATTCCGTATGTACCTGATATCTTGCTGCAGTACTTGCGATGTATATGCCTGTCTCGAAGTTTGTGACTACAGAGCTTTTGTCTCTCTAGGATGACGAATCGGCACGGACACTGGGTGTGCTGGATGTCGATGGGTGGAAAAAGCAGTTTAATATAACACACACAGCAGTGTGGTTGAAGTGTCAGCAAAGAGACGGCTGTTTTTGGTCACGTCAGTCACACCTTAAGACATTCCAGACTAAAAATAGTATATTACGTCTAGACGGCGGTCCGTCACAGGGCTGAGTGTCAAGCGGAACTTGGAAAAAAACAAAAATTAGTTGTTGGTGGCTTTATCACGCAATATTCAAAGAGCAACAACAAAGAGAAACAAGGGAAACCAGAATACTCGTACATACAGGGTGGCTCTCGGCAACACTTTTGCTCTTGTCTGCTTGCTTGCGCTGTCGCATTCTGGTCGACCTCGAACGTACTGCTGTATGTACTTTGCTGCTCTGTGCGGGGCCGATTGCAGGCTGTTCTGCTGTGCTTGCGGTACGTATATAGGTACAAGGTTCCCCTTCGGACGAAGGGTGACGCAAGGCTGACGATTTTGACCCCCGTGCATCCGCCCGCATCCTTACTACGGTGGTAGTGCATGGAGCTATACTGCAATTTAAATGATTGAGGTTTATCGGAAATGAAGGTAGGGACGATCCAGAGAATATGATGTCGATGATGATGTAGCCTACCTGGTACTACTGTACATTATAAGTTTACCGCAGCTGCTGCGACTTTCATGTACTGTAGATGGCGTATAAGCATTCGGGTTCAACATAAAATCTAAAATCTGCTGTTGTGCTTAGGACATTTGGTGCGTACAGCAGTACTGTTGCTACTGCTGTAGCCAGTACAAACAACCAATCACCCGGTATTAACCCTCAGTTAGTTGACCTTGCGTCGACGGCTGACGTTATACTTTTTTCGTAAAAAATACCAGGTACCAGGTACATCAGGTACAATTTGAGCAAAAAAAAGCACTCACAGCAGTCTACGGCAGTATTAATAATAGTAGAGAGTGATGGGCTTTGGTATAACTTATCCGTTGGTGCTGTAGTTTGCGCAAAATCTGAAGAATCTTCGTTTGGCGTTTGCCACTTTTTTCAAAATTGAATTATTTTTTCCAGATCGTCTAGGAAAATACACCGATGGGTGGCCGGTGGCCGGATGTGCAATAACTTGCCAGTGCATTTTGAGGTGCGATATATATGCTGATGATGTTGTCGCTGCTTTTGTGAGGTGTGTGAGTGAGAGTACACCTCGCGCTGCAGCGACAACTCCACAGGGGCCGTAGCAAACCCTCTCTGATTTTTTTTTTTTTTTTTGTGTTGGACAAACCGCAGCAGCAGCAAAACAGCAGCGGCAGCTTGTGTATGCACAAACAGAGGACCGGTATTCGTGTGATATGATATGATACACTTTATTTTTACATGCGGCCGTATGATACCGCGCATCATTGCGAAGCACAACCCCCAAGTTTTAGAAACACGCAACCGGAGAAAGAAACAACAACAGAAGGACGCCGCCGCCACCGTACAGCTGCTGCTGCTGCTGCTGCTGCTGCTGCTGCTGCTGTGCTGCTGTTATTGTTGTCTTGTTCTCCTGTGTCTCTGTGCTGTGTTGCAAAAATGTAGCACAGGCATCAGGTAGGTACCAGGTAGTAGCGTGCCTTGGTATGTATGACGTACAACTGACGTTTTGAGAAGCTGGGAAAAAGCCAAAGGCCCGCCAGCAGTTGAAAAATTTGCAGCCTATAGCCCCAAAAGATCGAAAGGCCGAACAGCGGTTGACATTTGAAAGTCTATACAGACCAAAAAGCGAAAGTTTTGAAGACCACAGGAATGATATCGGTCAGTATTTGTATTGTATCATACGTGTTCTCTTGTTGTCGTTGGATATTATCGGTATTTGAGTATTTGCTGTCCAGAGTAATGCTGGCTGTACCAGGTACGGAATGCCGGTTCTGATGTACATGCCAGGTACCAGGTACCAGCTACCAGTATATGATAGCGCTCCCGGTACTCCGTGCGCGCGTCTAAAAATAGGAATAGAAACATGAGGTCAGCCCCGAATGCACGAGGTACGTGACCAAATAGCTAATTAGCCTCTGAATCTATTAGGTACCCTCTCTCTCTAGTTCTCTCGCTACGAAGTCTGAGGTCTGCATCGATACATGCACCGAAGGTCGCCAAAGCAGTAGCATGAAATGTGCTTCCATCACTCCCGGTACCTCGCCGGTATCAGTACCTCAGAGTACATCCCACGACAGCAGCACCACCTCAGAGTGCGTTATGCCCAGAGTACTAAATACGCCCCGGTACCTCACAGCAGTACGCCATGCGGACGTACTGCTGTGCTCGTACTCGTACTGCTGTTTGTTGTGCGTACTGGGACGACCTTTTGATACATTATGTATCTGTATCTCTGTCTGTCCGTCTTTGCTCTCGCTGCGCCTGGTGTTGAGGCGGTGTGCTCGAAAATGCGACCTCCCACCCTTTACTCTCCCGCCGAAGGCAGGCAAGGGCATGTATTTGCACTTCTTGGTGACACATGGTCCGCGTCGCACACACAAACGGTCAGATGTCTACAGTACCTATATATATTGCTGCCGTGAGTCGAGCTACTGCTGGAGTAGCCGCCTGGTACACTATTCATTGTGTGCATGTGTTTTTCCCTGTTTTTTGGCAAAGTCACGCGATTGGTCTCTAAACAAACGAGTAAACGCCTTTTCCCTTTCCCTCCCCTCCC
>JAYJMJ010115488.1:0-18287 GCA_036873875.1 Laminaria ephemera | reverse complement strand
CGCAAATTTGCGTGGCCTGCTTCGGTTACGTGGAACATGCCTCGTCTAGGTGGACAAACTCCCCAAATTGGATTGGACACTTTGATCAAATTTGACAAAAGAAGTATTTTTGGACTTCTTGTCAAATTTGATTTTTCTAATTTGACCCGGGCCAAAATCGTAAATGACTGCTTGAAGATTCATTATTCAACCAATCAGATGCAAATTAAATTTAATTCCAAAAAAAAATCAAACTACGATTCTTCGTCTTTCTTCGATAAGATGGGCCCTAAATATACTGTAGGATACTGTCCGTTGGCATCAACATTTTTGAATACCTGTTTCAACAACGGTTGTACTTTGCCTTTGGCTGTGCCGGATGCTTTTCGCCGCGTAAACAAACATCCTGTAGGAAATGGCAATGACTTGGAGATCTAAGCCCTAAACGTCATTGGCCGTCCACAACCATTGCGCCCAAACATTTGTAGACGGACGTGGAACGTTGGAAATCTAGGTTCAGCGGGTGCCGTATATCGTCAGCCGTACCAAGTCGTACCAAGAGTAGCGAGAGGTATGGGCAAACGACCGTGTGCTGCACGAACCTAGACTACACATCAGTCAGATGACATGAAAACCTGAGCCCCTCGCATTGTTCCGCCGCGCCCTCGTTTGTGTCTGCTGCCGGATCCGGTGCCTGCAGGTGACCTGCCAGCGGTGGCGGTTCGCGAGGAAGGTGAGAACCTGTGTAGGAAGGGATTGCAACAACCGCAATTATCATTTTCGGGAACGTTTGTCTGTGTCTGTCGAAATTGTACGCTGGGTACGAATTCGTACCGGGTTAGTAGCGCTGAGTTCACCACTCGGAATGGGCGTTCCACTATATTGTTAGTGTTACTACGACGTGCGGCCCATGCCTCTATTTGGTCTAGAAGAATGTCGACGAAAACGAAAAAGAATAACTGACGTATCGTCTCACGAGCGTTGCCAATGCGTTTTACGGGGCTTTTATGTTGGTGTGTTGTGACCTGTTGTAGTTACTTTGTATTGCATGCGTGAATATATTCCGACACGTTTAGCTCTTGAGCATTGTCGACATTGCCCGGACCTCTCTGCCGGAGGAAGGAAAGATCGCCGCTGTAATTCATTCTGGGCAGGTTGGAAGCTCAGTTCATGACTTTTCGGCATGCAGTCTGGTTCTATGTCACAGTTGTTTTCGGGTAACACCGACTACCTCCCTTTTCATGTGTGCGTTCCTGTTGTTGTAACTGGTTGTGGCAAAACAGGCCGAAGTGGAATGGGAACATAACTGGAAGACCAAACTAAGGGCCAAACACGCGGATGAGCTGAAATACCTGGTGAAATTGTCGATGGTTGAAGCAACATCGAAGTCGACGTTTGGTCCCGAGACCCAGGTATGAAGTTCTTCAAGGACGAGGGTTACAAAATGCAAAACATATCTACATTACCG
This sequence comes from Laminaria ephemera, assembly GCA_036873875.1. Lineage (NCBI taxonomy): Eukaryota > Phaeophyceae > Laminariales > Laminariaceae > Laminaria > Laminaria ephemera. The sequence continues at coordinate 16,840 of JAYJMJ010115488.1, read as the reverse complement.
ATTCTTTGCATTTCGCCTTGGCGACGATACGCATGTGGCAAAATGTAAGATCTCGCTTTTGAAAAGGTGAAAACGCGACAGCAGTTACACCACCGTATCGTCCACCCATGATTCTGGCGAAATGGTCCGAACACGCTACTCGGAATCTCATCTTCTATTGTCATTTTTTGTTCACGACGGCGTACGCAATGTCGCCGTCTAGTGTCCGTGGTCGGGCTCCTTCTTCTCCGAAGGAACCATCACAATACATTCACGCATTTCTCTGAAATGGTCCTTTAGCATACCGTGACAGACTTCACATTGTCTTGAGGTTTCGCTGTCGGGAACCTCCGCTCCTGCCCTTGCCCTCTTAACTTACGGCGTGACGGCGACACTAGTGTATGCCTGCCGTCGCAGTTGCACCCCGTATGCGTCTCACAAACACATGACTAGCGCCACTTTCGGTAGGGGTCAACCTAATGCTTCCTGCGCTTGTCGCGCGAGGAGGTTTGTATATACATATCACCCACACCCCGATTTGGAGAATGATTGTAAGCCCAACGCGATGAAGAATAACAGCGGCCAGGCCTATCACTAAAATGAGAGTGTCAGATCAAGGCTACGGTAGACGTTCACCTCGTTGTTTATGGGACTAGTCAGTTGAGGAGCTACACATCTCACCCGAAACTCGAATTTGATGAACATTGCTCGCTCCGCCCGATGACCAAGCTCATGGGCTAGGTGTACAACCAACACAATAGGAAACACGAATGGGCTTCGAATTATATTCGGTAACTCGGTTGAGTAACGCGTTAATGTGAAAAAAAAACCCCACATGTGTTACCTCTTGCGTAGCACTCGTCGCCATGCTATTAAGAAGTTGCTCAGTGGAGGGGCCCTGTCAGGCAAGAGTCAGGAGGATACCGGCCGCAACGTATGATCCCTTCTGTAGCATGGCTAATATCGTACTGTCGCGTTCGTGTTTGCATTGCCTTCCAGCTCTCGTCATGCGCGGTTCGTAAGCCAACTGAGATCCCCGCCAAGGTGCAGACGAAAGGCGGCGAACAATCGACATCCAAAGGACAAGGTGCTACCGTCGAGACAGACGCGGTCCCATCCGGTGAGGTAAAGCGCAGTGAACCGGACACGGGCCCAAGCCCTCTCGGTGTTCGTTGCTCCCATGACGGTGATATTGGCCGTAAAGTTGCCGCATCCGTCCGACAGACCTCGGCGGCCCAGTCATCAGAAAATATTTCTGAGGAGCTGAGATCGGCTATTGTGAACAGCGACGGCGCCGGTGGCGCCATGGACGATGTTGAATCGACTTCTGGCAAAGACACGGGGATTGCCCAAGGCATGGGAGACCGATCCACTTCTGTATCGAAATGGCGAGAGTTTTCGGTTCATGGGCACTCCACAGAAGTTTCTCCATCAGGCGAGCACAGAAAGACCTTCGGGGTCAAATTACACGATCGCGGAAACGTACCTCTGAAGCGAGCTCTCGGGGGATGCCTGGTGTTTATGTATACGGGCATCGCCGTGCGATAATTCGAGTGATCCGTGGTTGTGGTTGTTCGAGGCCGTTCGTGATTTGTCGTCCCCGTGTGCATATCTTGGCTTCCGGTTGCCGCTGTCCTACCGTTTAGAAACACATACTGAAGTATTTCGTCTCAACAGTAACCAAAAAAGGCGCGTGGACGTCTAACACGAATAAACGGAATACACGTAGGGAACTATACACCTTTGCGTTTTTCGTATTGTTCGCGATTGTCGTTTTTCTTGGCAGGGTACGAGCAGGCTTGACATGCCTTGAGCAGCAGACGATAATATTGCCCGCTGACGCCAAATATATTTGCCATTTTGCGCCGAACTTATCCCAGGTGACACAGTCGAGTACGACTTCATGCGGGACGCTTTGGGGTTTGTTGAGGTCAAGGTCCCTCACGAGGAAGCTGGGCAGATGAGCAGCGTGAACCTCATCAACAGGATGTATACAGAGAAACTCACCGTCAGGTGAGACAGCTTGTCGCCGATAGCAGATAGTGTTGCCAGGACAAGGTATCTGCACCCAGAACATAGTGTACCGAATCCGGATATTGCGCGATATGTCTGTTGTACTTTATGGTATACTTTCTGACCGTGGAACTAGAGCGTGCAACAGCCAGCCATCCTTCAGAAGCCAAGCCATACCCATATATTTTCGGAATGGAATTTATTGGTAGTGATCCTCGGTGGGATCGGGGTGTTTGCAGGTGCCGAGAGGATCATGCCAGCACACATCGAGCTTTGGGCATGCCTTCATGTGTCTGTAGCGGTGGGGTCGACTCTTGGAATGTGTGTAAGAGCAGCAGAGACTAATTATTGTGCAAAGCCCCAAGGTCAATCACTATCCCTCGTTCGCAATGGCGCGTGAAGGTATCGCGGAAATGTACTACTCGATCTTCAAAGGATAGCTCGCTGTATGTTTTGGTGCAAGTATTGATTATGACATGCCCCCTGCTGTTTCCGGCGAAGTATGTATGGCAAAAGTCCTCATCGCGCAACCCTGTTCGTTATATAGCCTTTGTCTCGTGGTTGGGATGTTTCCTATGCGGTTCGAGTTTTTTCGATCCGATTCGGCTTTTCAGGCAATCGAAGACGTTTTACGCCAGCAAATCGACGGGGTCGGCCGTGTTCTTCTCGGAATGAATCCACCTACTCTCGGAGTGGTACCCAGCTCAGAACATCCGCTTCTCCACCGGTGCAGTTCGAATTATTGCGGACTACCCAAAATCTGACCCAAACAATCTGAAGTATCTTTCAAGTAAGAGAAGGCCTATTTTCTAACGAGGGACAGGTTCGGGTTACGTTTCGTCGGATTATGCGCCGTGGGCAAAAACTCGTACTACGCCTCAGAAAAAGCGGAGGTCTGAACTGGATGCCCCTCGGAGAGACTCTGGATTCGTTCCGAGACGTTCATGACTGATGTCCTTTGTCTGTTGGCCAAATACGAACATAAACACCTGATAAACCCAAAACCGACCGAAAACAAGTCGAACCGCCTTGAAAACAGCCTAATATACCCATTTTGTTATGTATTATCGACTTTTTGTCAGCATTTAATTCGTGCGGAAACTTAGTTCGTCGACACCTCATCCATGACGCAACAGCTCTTGTGGTGCCTAAAACCAACAACGCTCAATGTGCCTCGCTAGTTTTGCGATCGGGTCAGTACGTGAACTCGGCATCGGATATTATGACATCGTTATCCGAACAACATGCATGACGCAGACCGGACAGATAAGCCTGTTAACGTCACCACCACACCTCTGCTGACCGTTTCTCTTGGCCTCAGCGGTGAAACGAAGCCATACTTCATTGACCCCGTGGTAGAAGGGCCGAGTGGCACAACGTTTTCTCGGGCCAGCATTCGCTATTTCTCGGGGCGGTACGACGACTTGGAGGTCAAGTATGGCTTTAAGGAAGAGGGAAAGTCCGACCTGGAACGCAGAAAGATCGAGATCGGCTTGATGGCCGTCCAAGCATACCTGCCAGTGGTAAAGCCGGACTGCTCTGACGGCATCTACCATCCTCCTTGGCAGGCAGATGGCGAATTCACGGTGTGTACTGCTGGAGACAAGCATTGTGTGGCCTGAAACCGCGTACGCAGTGGAATAAAGAAGTATAGGTAGACGTTAGGCATACCACTGGTGTCACATATGTGAACGGTACAACTGGTGGGGCACTAGACGACGACAACCTTTGAATTAACCTTAACCTACCCATGTGATTTTGCGGCACCAACTTCAGCAATAGGAGCAACAGTTCAGCCTGCCATCGCTCTTTACGTTATACGAAGTGTGAAATATCTGTCTCAATAGGAGCAACAGTTCAGCCTGCCATCTCTGTTTACGTTATACGAAGTGTGCAATATCTGTCTCGTACCCTCAATGTTCTGTGATCTCTGCTGAACAAATATGTGGTGGCATATTAGCTGCGCGGTCCCAGTGTCATGTTATTAGTACACCTTAGGCACGGGCCCCGGGTACGCACTTCTTCCACGGGAAGTGGGCAGACCTCGCCATGCACAACCTCAGTGCGTCCATTGCTCTTCCCCATTAGATCAGTTTTGTAGTATATCAGAGTTTGGCACGAACGATGAACGATTGACGCCAAGCATATACAGCCCTGACGCAGGTCTGGTAATACATGGTTGTCGCCATACACTCAGACTTAGAGGTTTTGGCGGCTTATTCGCAACTGCACCAACAAAGATGCAGCAAGAATAGTGATTGTTGGGTATCCGAACACAAATGTATATAGTGCAAGCAGTGGCAAAAGGCTAAGCCTCTATACTTCACCCTCCACGGCCGAAACCGTCACAAATAACTCTTGGGCATGTCTGCTTTGGCATCTCTGGCGCGTGTGGTATCCCTCTCAGTAGGTTCGGTAGCTTATACCACCGGTGGCACGGATTCCTTGTAAGCCGCCGGTGGCACATTTTATTTTCCCATGTATGTACGTATATAGCTGCTATAAACAAATTAGTATTCTACGGTATTGCCTCGTATACAACACTCGTCCTGCCCACTGCGACCTAATCCACTTGAGATTTGATGTTTCAAACCGGTTTTAGAGGCCTTCAATCATCAGTATATTGCTGTTTAAACTGTAGTGTCGTTCCCCTTACCGTATATGCTCCTTCTCTAGGCTGTCTGGAATGGCGATGAACTGTGGCTGGCATCACCGCTAGCTCACTTTTGCCGGCGTGGAAGGGGGACAAGGCAAAAATCCGAGACGACAACACCCTCCACGCCTACCGGAGAGACGAGACTATACATGGAGTCCGGAAAACTGGAGGCAGCAGGGAACCACAGCATCAACCGGCCGATTTCACTCGAGAACGCCACGCAGGCGAGTCCGTCGATTGTCGGCGGTTGAGACAAGCAAGCACGACGTACGGCCGTGGTTATCCTCGCACTGTAAATAGGAGGACAGCCGCCAAAGTATCGCGGGTGTCAAGGTAGTTAATAGTTATCAACATGCGATTTTCGGGTGTGGTACTGTCGTCGTTTCCTCTCTGTAACCCCCCCGCGTTGCGGTCTGTACCTATTTCACAGCAAACGGTATACACGTGCACCCTCCCGGACGACAGCCCCGCGCGACGAATCGACAAAAGTATGGATATCGGAGGCGGAGTCTCTTTTATGGGGCAAGGAGCAAAGGGACACGTGGCTAGATCATCCAAGACCGAAGCGGGTGCAGCGGTATGTGATTGGCGATCTCGACACACTCATGGCCGAGCGGATGGCACCGCGTGGGAAACATGCATCATTTTGGGCTGTTTGAGCTTTAACGAGATTAACGTTTAATTTATAATGCTGTTGCCCGGTCGCCGACAGTTACGATCTATCTGTTTCCAACTACGAATATACTCGTATCAGTATTGTGCGTCGACAGTTTTGAGGTGTTGATTCTTAAACACGATATTGGTGATTTCAATAATTGCGATGGCCTATTTTTACCGATTCTCGATTCTGAATCTAGATCAAACGATCGAAAACCGCGAATGTTTGACACTTATCTACCCTTTCCGATAACGCCTGCCATACCTATTATTACGAATTCAACGTAAACAGATAGCCGCGTTGCAGTGCCATAGATAACACACCACAGTTTACCCGTTCCCTGTCTGTTTGGAACATTTGACTTGGAATATAAATGATATTCTGCAAGCACGAGCGATACTATGCGAGTTTGTTGTAGATTACACTACGGCCAAACAGTAAGGACCCCTGTCGCGATCACTGTCACGATCGCCGACCGCCGACCGTAACTCCACCTTCCACCAACGCACACATATTAATGACACTTCCGAAAATCCTTCTGTGCAAGCTACCATCGACAGGTGCAACCTTTGTTGCGCAACAGGGTAAGAATTAGCAGCGGAAGCAGCAGTAGAGTTATCCAATTCCTTTTGTAGTTATTGTACAGTGTACGTTGCCTGGGAACGATAGCATGAACGACCGTTGCTTATATTGAAATTCGGTCCTCCACGGTGGTTGCACTCCAACGAGGGTGGTTTTACCTTGCAGTGCTTCTTGGAAAATTACACGGGATTATCAGGTTAGGACGCCTGGCTGTCGTGTCGAAAAGCGTCGAGGTTAGAGGTGTACCTGTTGGTTTACACAAGAAATGACTACTATAGTGCTATCTATACGCTACCCCCCCCCCATCGCCATTCAATATGTTACAGAAACTTCCGCGAGCTGTCGAGAAAGCTGTACGTAGCATACTGCTGGTGGAACCTGTAGGCTGTCATAGTTCAGGACACTGCCCTTGTCTGTAAGTGCTATGCTTGACGTCATTGTCCACCTTTAGATATATTAAATACAATCACGTTTACTCTCCAGCTCAACTAGTAGGTATTTTTACCGTTAGCCATATTTTAGACAATCCGTGGTCAAAGGTTTCTCCCCTTCTCCTTCCCGGTACGTGCCTTCGGTTTTTCGCTCATAGGGTTCAGCATCCCTACTTTTCAGCTTGTATGCTTGTTTAGTTTTGCTGAGTTTCATCGAATTATGCTAACTTACACTCTCGCGCTTTCCATACAGGTATGTGCTTGTGAGGTAGAAACTAGTATTTTGAAATATCATCAGTGTCCCGCTCGGGGGCAGCTATGTGTTCGGGTTGCTCATATCGCTTGTTTCTTTATCGAACGGGTCGCCCTTGAATTTCTGCGCGGTCGCGTGATGGTCGTCGTTCCACCAGGGTGGGGCTGCTTCCGTTCGGCTGCAGATCGTGCACAATGCGTTGAGCCCTGGCGAAAAAGACCTCACCTCGCTTGGAGGGCAGGACGATGTGAGTGGCATGAACACGTTGTCATTGCGACAAAAGCTTATTACGAATTACTTGATGACCCCCGGTATGACTTGACGTCTGTGGCACCGTTCCATCATTCCTTCACAGCGAGAGTATGTACCGGGGTGTTAGTAGGACCAAGCACGCCTTGACCCATATGAGGGCGATGACGTAGTGTGCCGGACAGGAGGGAATTCATTCCTCGGATGCCAAGGATTTTGGTGTGCCGTAGGGCACTGTCCACGGGATTTCGTCCCGTAACCGACGACACTATACACACTATACAATTGTATTGGAACAAGGACGGCTACATTCGAAAACGTTATATGCAGGTATCCGTTATTGTGGACAAACGGTGAGACCCACGCGGGATCATAATCATGCGACAGTTGAGATGACAAATAGGCACTCACATATATTCATATTATGCTCGTTTGTTCCCGACGCCTCGCGGAGCAACACTCGTCCTCTTTGAAACAAGATTAAAAAAACAGATATCCGTGATATATATGTCTACGTAGAAAAACTTAACTCCGGAGTCTCGACATGTAGGCCTCCCGGAGCCAGCAATCGGAAACCACACCGCTGCACACAACATGTGTGCTCAGAACCCGCGGCTCGAAGTTGGTCAAAAATCCGATACGGTTGCTCGAAGTGGGCGGAATGTCACGAAAGGATGTCATATATCAGCCGCTGCAAGGATCTTGCCTTAGAATCTCAGGCGCTGTTGCAAAACGGATCTAGGATACTGCATACCAAGTATTCGTGCAATCTGTTGCATTGGCGGATCTTGCCTGCTATGCATCAGTTTACTCCTCCTGCTGCTGCTGCTGCTGCTACTTTTTAGAAGTGCATCTCTAATGAACGGGAACATATATAAAATCAAAGCAAAATCTACTCAAGTCTATGCCACAAAACCAGTATGATAATCCGCGGATCGTTCGGTGTACTGTTGTATCCCCCCTGCCATACGATGAAAAGTGAATGATGAGTGAACAAGCAGCTGTTATATCGTGTTTTTCTGTTACATGCACGTAGGTTGGTGTAGTTATCGTTTTTGCCGGGTTTTTTTCTTTCCTTTTATGGCGCCTATGTCCGCGCGAAGCACTGACGACCTGAATATATGGCGCCGCGTATGCATATTTAACATAGAATAATAGGGTATTGCCAATAACGACGTTGTATCGGTTGATTATTTCTAAGTAGTACCTTTGCCTATTTCCCGGGAAGCACTCACGTTAGACTAATGCAAAAAGTATTCCTGTCGACGATTAAGAAAGCGCATTCCAGGTATACAGTCAGTGCGTACTGCTGCTCGTGTATGTTCTTACATTAGGTCTGTGGCTGTTTGTGTCGACAAACCTGATGGGCTTGCTTTGTAAAACTTTGAAGTTGTACGAGTAAACATATCCGCTCCCAAAAAATGGCTGCGAATCACAGCCGTTTAACCTGATTAAATCGCACGGTTCAATCGACGTCGGAATCGCAAACTAGTTGGAGATGATGGATGGTATTGTTATTTCGTCGTGTATATTTTATCGTAATGTTAGTTTACTCGTAATTCAAGCGAGTTATTAGCTCGAAAACTTGCCGGTTGAATGGACTTCGCCGAGATCGACGTATATTTACTAAACTATAAACTGGTTTGGGGCGGTCGGTGTTCCTTGCCCGGCTGCTTGCGCAGTGGCTAAATAAGGATTCTGTAGTTTTCAAGAGCCTTGTACACCGTTTGAAATTGCTACACCCCCGGCATGTTTATCCAACCATCACCCAAAGGGAAACCTTGTAACCAATGAAAAAATCGCTCCAATTCACAGTCCCACCTGTTACACCACTTGTTTTCCCCTGTGTGTCGGTTAATATTGTGTAAGCCACATGTACCGCTTTTTTTTATGTACCTCCTTCTATTTTCGGTTTCTGGGTACTACCTCGTAATCAGCTATTAATACATTGTCGACCAAGTACCACAGAGAGACATATCCGACATACATACATGCGTTGCATCATACACAGCAAAAAAAATTATAAACGGCTATTATGTACCAGGTAACAAATACTATTAATACCAGGTACGTATGAATACGAGACACCCGTTTGTGTGTACGTCTCGCAAGTGGCCACACGCTACGGTAGAGGTGCACTGATTTTGTTCTGAGCGTTCTCACTTGAGGAGCGCCCTATTCCTCACCCAAAACCTGGTTTTGATACAAACGATGTGCAACCCGATGAACAATCCCGTGGGCAAGGCATGTTACGAATGCAATTGCGAAACAAGAATGGTATTGCGACGATTTTGGGTTAAGGAGCCTCGTGATTCAGAAAAAATTACCTTCGAAAATTTCTTACCCCTATAGTACAACAACCGTGGTTTTACGTATTGTCTTCCCCAAACCGTGGGTGGGTGCAGTGCCAAACGGTATTTACGCTTGTCCGGCGACCAATAACGGCCGTCAACGTTCCAAAACTTGACATTATTGTTGCCCTGACGTCCTAGATTTCATCTATTCAAAAAAAACCCGTATCTCCCCGATGGCCCCTCAACCCCTTCTCGCCTTATCGGAGCATGTGTGCCAGGGAATGCAGGCCCAAGTGCGGAGCATTGATATACAATCAAATTTGATGCTTGGACGGTGGTCTCGATTTTCTGGCGACGCATTTGCCACATCTTATAAGAACCGCCTTGTGATCGAGACGTCTTGTTGTACAGGAGTGTCTGGGCACGACCAACCGTGTGCCGCAGTGTACCACTTTATGTATGCGGTTCCTCACATTAAGAGATCCGTACTTCTCGCTCAAACGCGCGTCTGCGAGAACCTACACAAGCGAAACCTGATTTACGCTCGCAGCACATACTTTCAATCCTGTCCTCGTTACCGAACACAAGATGTAATTTTAATATGAAACCCACGCCAGCAAATATTTCAACCGGTGCGGTTTTTCCTACGTTGCTCACAGGCGTCGGTAACTTGGTACACCGTGGACGACTTCACCCCGTCAGATCTGCGATCCGGGAAGTTTGAGAAAGCGCAACCTCAACCGGGAAATTCACATCCTCTTATCTATGGCTTTGACCTTGCTAGACTGAAGGACTACCATGGCTACGTTGTTGACATGTCAACCCGAAAGTTCGTGAAGAAATGCAACCTGCTCCTTCGCCTGGGACAAGACACATACTCGCAGCTGACCTTAGTCAGAATCCGCTACCACGGGAGGATCTCCCCCGGCAATTTCAGCCGAATGCATCAAGCAAAGCTGGAGTCCAAAGGTATTGAAGATTTCGTTCTTCGCCCCGGAGAAGACGTGAGCGGAACGGTCAACAACTTCATTTTCGGAAAATGGGCACCTGGCTCATAGCGTTCCTCACCGTGTGGTTCGTAAAAACAACGCGAATCATACCTCTTGGGCGCTGAACTCTGAGTGTAGGTCTCGTCGGAAATCCTTGCTTGTTTTGGCTCACGCGCACGGGCTAGCGGGTGATGGGACAGCTGAGCTTGTGTTTGACTTTCGAACTGTTGCGCAGTAAGTATCGCATATTGCACACATGCACTGTGTTCCACGATACTCATTTCGACAAATCAGCGTCGCGTAACAGCGGATATTCGTGTGGTATCAACCTAAATATGGTGTTTTAGCTTCCTGTAGAGACACGGCTTTGAACTCCACTCGCGAACGCGTCAAAATTGCAGGGAAATTCTGTGGTTGGTTGTCGTTGATCGAGCAATGTGTGGGCTAGGTAACGTGTGTCGCCTTGCAACCATCATGGTTCAGGTTTGACGGCGGGATTTGCGACTTGATGCGGTGTGTATACGAGACACGCGAAACACCCAGATGTTTTTCAGAGACGGGCTAATTTTAATTCCGGGTTAAATCGCCGTGTGTCTGGTGTTGGATGAAGTTGAAACAAACCAGGGCTTGGTTTGAGGGAGAGGATTAATTTAGCTCACATAAAAGCATGGAATACATCAGAAAATAGCCTCTCTGGCTGTGTTGTGTCAGATAATGGTGCGTACCATTCGTAGAACCGGGATAGGGCGCGTGTACGTTTAAGATTACAACAACAATAACGGCAGGGGCATTACTAAAAGGCCAGTTACAACTGTACGCTCACTCCTCACCTTATTTGCCGTATCTGTAAGGTGTCTGGGGGCAGCGGCCGTTGCGAGGAGCCGGAGGGAGGCGGGAGCGGTGTGTATTCATCACCATGCATGACCGTAGTCTGTAAGACCATAAGCCCTCTCATCTCTATAATGTCGAGATGGAGCACGTCTGTTGAGTATGCTCGGAGTAAGGTTATTAGGTGTCGCATAGCATTGTGCGGCGTAATACGTATAGTTGATGGAAGGCATGTTGTCCTCGGGATATTTATATTTGGTGTAACTGCTGTGACGAACCGACGTCTCGACGACCGAGGCGAACGTCTTCACTCTCTCCCTGATAATAAATCACGAGTCCTTCCAACCATGACCATGAATGCTGTCTACCTCGCCTAACTGCGAAGACCAGTCATGCCCCAGACTCTCGATTACGCATGCGGATCCGTCGAGACGGCATGGGCTTGGGGCAGTGGTTGAAGCTATACCTATCGCGCAAGGATGGAGGAAATACTGGAAGAGAGATTGGGAGACATGCGAGCAAAGTTGGATGAGCAATACCGCTCGCTGAGAGCATACACGAAAAAGCTGGAAGATGAGCCAACATTTCGAATGGGCGACGGTGGGGAGGTCGGTTCATGAGATGGGGCAGAATGGAGGGTGTGTAGATGATGTTTTCCCGCCCCCGCCTACAGTAGAGCGGAATGGAGTGTATGTGGATGATTTCCTCCCGCCCCCGCCTCCTTCAGTAGAGAAGAATGGAGTGTGTGGATGGTCTCCTCCCGCCCTCGCCTACTGTAGAGCAGCATGTAGTGGTGTGGATGATTTTCTCCCGTCCCCGCCTACAGTAGAGCAATATAGAGTGCGTGCGGATGATTTTATCCCTCCCTCTGCCTCCCGTAGAGTTGAATGGAGTGCGTACGATGATTTTCTCCCGCCCCCGCTTACAGTAGAATCCAATGGAGTGCGCATGGATGATATCCTCCCGTCCCCGCCTGCAGTAGAGCCGATTGGAGTGCGTGTTGACGATTAACGTCCACTCCCGATTACAGAAGTAGAGTTCAATGGCGTACATGTAGACGAGTTCCCTCGCATACAGTAGGTTTGGATGACCATTTACGCACCCTGGGTAATTGTCCCTTCACGCCCACCGTAGGACAGTGTGTAGGACGTTCCGTATCGTCTTTTGGACAGCGTGTAGAGCCTTCGGAAACGGTAACCCCCACGTTCCCTGTTAAGAGAAACAAGATGACCTCCGTAATACTGGCCCCGGTCACACATATCTGTTTTATCTGTAAGCGCCCTTTCTCTGAGATGGACATTAACACATTTCATATCACTCAACCCGATGCCAACGACTCTATTTCGAGGGCAACGGCGCGACAGGGTGGTATCCGCCTGAATGGAGGGCTGGTCCCCTGCGTCGGGTGTTCGATGACCAACGAGGGCAGGGCGGCGGTGTCGAGATCGATGTCCTCGCCGGACGTGACGTGGGCGTACCCTCGCACGGAGCTGGTGGCGCCGCCCCAGACAGCGGGGGGTGGGACGACTTCGTACGCTGCTACGCCGAGGCCACCGGAACTGCCGGGTGTTTGGCATGTGTCAGCGGGTGCCATGCCGCTGCGGCCACCACCGCAGCCTTCACCACCGGACCCGCCGCCAACGCCCGCTAAATCGTCGCTTGCTGCGATCGCTAACGATCGGCCGCCCCCCGAACCCTCCCCCCCCCCCCGTTTTGAAGGGAGTGACGTCGTGGAGGGAGTGATTTTGATGTTTTGGTTTGGCTGGAATGGAGTAGGTTTCCGTTGAATCAAAATGGGTGAATGTAAATGAAGTGAAAGGGTGCATTCTTTGATTGGGGAATGTGTTTGGGTAACAGAGAACATGCTATTCGGAGGAGACGATTGATATCACGTAGGGTTGAGAAGAATTTGACGTGACAGATGGATAATCCAAACTTTGGCGTAAATGTGACGGTGTTCACAAAGTTAGTTGCTTTTGAGAGAGTTGGTATGCATTCAGGAGGTGTACGTTTGGACTTGGGTTAATGTATTGGATAAATAATTGCCGTTTTTCATTGGCAGTTTATGTGGTATTTCTATGCTGAGTTTATGAGCTTGAATAATTGCCGTTTTACCTGGCAAAGATGATGATACATCGAGGGAGTTTCCAACAGGGGGGCTGTTGTAGTTAATTAAGCTGTACCAGGTATGATTATATTTGGTTTTGGTTTATTTGATTGATTGTGTTGGTATAGGAGGTTTCCCACGAGGTTTTCCCCATCTTTATATGAAAATGGATGTACTATGCCGTATACCGAGCAGGGGGGCTGTTCAATATGCTCGGAGTAAGGCTATTAGGTGTCGCAGAGCCTTGCGCGGCGGAATACGTACAGTCGGTGGAAGGCATGTTTTCCCCGGGATATTTACCTTTGGTGTAACTGCTGTGACGATCCGACGTCTCGAAGACCGAGGTGAACGCCTTCACTCTCTCCCTGATAATACAGCACGAGCCTTTCCAACCATGATCATGAGTGCTGTTTACCTCGCCAAACTGCATAGACCGGTCAAGCCCCAGACTCTCGATTAACATCAGGGTTTCACCCACCCGGCAATAGAGGCGGGGGGGGTGGCGATGTCATGCGTAGCGAGCGGTATCATGTCTTTAACGTGCTCATTGGGGACACAAACTGAAAAATGGTCGTAATTGAGACGGACACAGACGGATGACGTTTATTACATTATCGTCCTTTCTCTTTAGTTTGATTGGGTTAACGTTTTGCTTTCGATCCCTCTCTGCATCCGAGTACCACGCGACCGTGCCACACCCCTCACACATACTGCAGTCTTTGCAATTCCACGCGAAATAAAAGGGGTCGCCCCTAACTCGGCGACTAGGGGACGTCGAAATATTGATGTTCTTGCAGGGAATGGTTGTTATTAATAGTGTCACCCGCACGGGGGGGGTCGTATTTCTTCTATTAGGCGTGTTATTCGATGTGGGGGTGTACCCTTTTTGTGCTTTCTCTATTCAGGAAGGTTAATTTATCCGGGGATATCATCGAATCATCCCCCGTGTATATTCTACGTTCGTGCAGCAGTACCAGGTATATTACAAGGGGGGCTACTGTTTACAGGACAGGAGTGTGTCAGACGTTGTAAACCGCTCTTTCACCGATACGTATCTCAATTTTCATTGTGAGAGATGTCCATGTTATATCAAACGTATGGAATTTAGTGAGCTTGCGCGTGGCTGCACGAGTGCCGAAAATACTGTACCAGCCCTGTCGTCTGTACCCAAAGAAGACCACATATACGGTAACAGAGTGTCCCCCGTTTTACTACCGAGATTAGTCCACTCGCGCGTCAGGCTCAGTACTTCATGAAACGAGACTCCAGTCATAACATGACGCCGCAGAACAACCTACAATCTCATTGCGGTGCATATCGACAAACCATAAAACGAGGTAGCCGCTTGCTGAAATGATGAACAATGAGGCCCCCTAAACGCCTATGCGATGCAGAAAAAGAAAAGAACATCGATTTCATGTTTAGCGAAATAGCATCAATCGACCGATGTCTCAGAGCATTTAATGCATATCTCGTGTTTATCGTCGAGTGTTCAGGGGTTTTCATTAGGTATGTTTTGCTTAGAGTGGTTTTCGGGTTTTTGTCCAAACCTCTGATTGCAAGTCAGATATCTAGCCATTTTGACCTCTCTAAAATGTGTACCAGGTATTTCTCTTAACCCAATTAACGACAGCATACACACAACCCTATTCTTAACAGAAAAAGACGAGAAGAGTCGATATACTGAGTATGACAACGTTTTCTGGCAAACGTTGGAGGATTTGGTTCAACAGATCCCAATGAAAGAGCATTTGTTTGTACATAATTGACTGTAACGCGCGGACTGGGCGGAGGGTAGATGGATGCAGTAGTGATAAAGGTAGAGCGCTTGGAGAACATGGGAGTGATGTGCGAAACAATAATGGTGGACGACTCCCTGTCGTTCGCTACCAATTGCAAGCTTATCCTTTCCGACATCCTTTTTAGCCCACGCAAGGGTGGAATCTCGCATGCACACAACGGCGCCCGCCCAACCGACCATAAGCGGATAGACTACATCCAAACGCACCAAGTGTCATCGATCTAATGTGCATGATGTAAATATGGTCAACCTCTAGCCCCCAGCCCGAGCCAAACCGGACTCAGATCATAACATTTCGTACGCGAGGGTCGACTTCGGCGGGCGTCGTGCACCCAACCGACAAGCGCCAAAGGACAAAAACGACCGACCGTTCGACCGTCAGTTTGTCATTTCCGACGGGGAGTGTCGTAGGCGAGTGGTTGCGAGAGTCGTATCCACCCTCAACCAACCTATTCAGCCTAAGACCATGTCTGATGTAGCTGACGTTTTCACCACGGTCATTCTTGATGCAGTGAAAGCAGAGGTACCAGCTGAACCACGCCGTCACCGCAAGTGTGGATGGTGAGAGTCGACCTAAACCTCGGCCGCTTTTCAAATAGCATGGACGTCGAGGGCGGATGCGCGACAGCTTGTGCGCACCCCCCCCCATGCAAACAAACCGCGTGGAAGACGTTATGGACGGCGTGCGCGACCCTGCGAAATTTGGTAGACACAGGGGTACATTGCTATTTCGAAGAGAAAATTGATGAAATAGAGAAATTGCTCGCCGAAAACGTCCAGCGGGGTTTCTACATGCATTTGAACGGCACGGTCGGGATGGGAGGGAAAAAAGCGACGAGTAAACAATCCGTTAGGGATGAGGATGGTACTTTGCTACGGGACAAGGTACGCATTCATGAACGACGGGCGGGGTTCTTCTCAAAACTCCTGAACACAAAATCGCTGACGCTTGATCCCCCTATCATCGAGCTATTCCCCAAACGACCGTTCGCACTATCACTTGGGGATGAATCCACTATCGACGAGATGACGGGAGTAATCCGGAGCATACCGAACTGGAAGGCGGCAGGGCCAGACTCTCTGCCGGCCGAACGGCTAAAACCCGACCACCCCGAATTCTCCCGTTGCTTTCCCAGCATCCTTGTCAATGGTTTGAAAACGGGCGATGTCACCCAGCAATGGAAAGATGCGGCCATTAAGGTCCTTCACAAAAACAAGGATCTTTTTGATTGCAACAATTACAGAGGGGTTTCTCTTGTTGCCCATGCAGGCAAGGTACTGTTGAAAATCATTGCGTCCCGCCTTAGCAACTACTGCGAAGAAGGGGAAATCCTTCCCGAGGAACAGTGCTGCTTCCGTCAGGCGCAATAAACAGTGGATATGCTGTTCGTCGTGCGCCGACTGCAAGACCTCGGACGAGAGAAACAAATGCCCTTGTACATGTGTTCCATCGACCTGCAGAACGCGTATGACTTTGTCGACCGAGAGCTACTGTGGGAAGTGCTCGCACGCTTTGGTGTACCACCGAAGATGCTTGCGGTTATCTGCCAGTTCCACGACGGCGTGCGGGCTCGCGTACGTACGGACGACGGTGAGCACTCGGGTTGGTTTGACGTCACGTAGGGGCTTCGGCGGGGTTGCGTGTTATCGCTGTTATTGTTCAACATGTTTTTCGCCGCTGCGTTACACGTTGTCCTCGTTCACTTCAGCGAGGACGACGGCATCGCGCAGAACCTAGTCCACCTCGCTGACGATAGGGCGGGTAATGACGAGGAACCATTGGCATGCGTGCGGAGGGCCGTGTGGGGCATGCTATACGCCGACGACGTAGGCATTGTTTCGAAATCGGCAGAGGAGCTTGCTAAAATGATGACAGTCGTTGTGACCGTCTTCGAAGCAGCAGGCCTCACGGTTTCGGAAACGAAGACGGAGACCATGCTGCTGCAAACACGGGACCTTGCATCCCGGGCTCCACCGTTCGTCATCGAAGCAGCAGGACA
>JAYJMJ010115383.1:0-18288 GCA_036873875.1 Laminaria ephemera | reverse complement strand
CCACACAACCGGGACCGTCAGCTCTACTGCTGCTCGAGCTGCATAGCGCAGCTGCGAACAGAGGCAGCAATAGATGGAGGACGACTACCTTGGTTCACGGTAGTGACGTGTCGGCTGGCGCCCTGCTGTAAGCATCCTATTCCGCACCTATCTCATCTTCTTGTGTCACGCCGCACAGTACGAGTATCATAGCCCTTCTCTCCTCGAGCTCCCCAAACACCAGCATGTATGCAGGGTGTGTTTGGTGTGGGATCCGTTTGGCATGCTCGTGCCCTGACCCCTGACCAGTTCGCGATATATAAACTGCTGGTGCTGCTGCGTACCAGGCACGTCATGACACTGATACGCGTACATTATTACTCGAACAACGCAGCACGCAGCACACCCACGGAGTACGAGTATATCATAGACCTTCTCTCCTCGAGCTCGCCGAACACCACCAGCATCGAGATGTATAAACTGCTGCTGGTGATACTGCTGTGTACCAGGCACGTCCCTTGTCAGGCACGTCCCTCGTCCCCCTCAACACATATGGTAAAGTTGAGTATCGACCACTCAACTGGTCGAACCCACAGCTGACGGATCGAAATATTATGATACTAGTACCTGGTACGACGCTGATACCCGTATATTGAACAACGCAGCACGTAGCACACCCACGGAGTACGAGTATCATAGCCTTTCTCACCTCGAGCTCCATGAACACCAGCATCGAGACGCACATCCACGGAGTACGAGTATAATTGCCCTTCTCTCCTCGAGCTCGCCAAACACCAGCATAGGAGATGTGTAAACTGCTGCTGGTGCGGTTGCTGCGTACCAGACACGTCCCTTGTCAAGCATGTCGCTCGTCCGCCTCTAACGCATATGATAAAGGTAAGTATCGACCACTCGAACCAGTCGAACTCACAGCTGACGGATCGAAATAATATGATACAGGACACTCTGATACTCGCACATTATTACTCGAACAACGCACGTTGGATACCAGACTGCGGTAGAGTGGTGTTTGGGAGTGCCGGCGGCCAGCCTTGCCTAATGCAGTTATGATGGATATTTCACACGGACTGAAAAATCCTCATTAGTGCCACTCTTCTTCCAGTATCAACTTAGGTTTGTGTGTTACGGGACGTCCGGTGGGGTCTTGCCGTGGACATTGCCGCGGAGCTTGCCGTGGGGCTTGCCGTGGGGCTTACCGTGGGGTTTGCCGCGGGCCTTGCCATGGACATAGCCGTGGGTCTTGACGTGAGTATTGTCGTGGGGCTTACTGTGGACGTTGCCGTGGAATTTACCGCGGCTATTTACCACGAGTATTGCAACGGATATTACCGCGGATATAGCCGCGAATATAGCCGCGGATACTGCCGTGGCTATTGTCGTGACATTGTTGTGGTTACTGCCGCGGCTATTGCAGTGGAGCTTATCGTGGATACTGCCGCGGACATGGATACGGCCGTGGACATTGCCGCGGATGTTGCCGCGGCTATTGCCGTGGTTGTTACCGCGGCTGGTGCCGCGGATATTGCCGCGGCTGCTACCGTGGATGCTGCCGCGGACATGGATACGGCCGTGGACATTGCCGCGGATACTGCTGCGGATACTGCCGTGGCTGTTGCCGCGGATATTGCCGTGACTGTCGCCGTTACCGTGGGAGTTGCCTCGGGGATTGCCGTGGCAAGCCGCAGTTGCCGCGAGTTGCCATGACTTGCCACGGAAGTGGCGGCGGCACTGCCGCGGCTTGCCGTGGTGACTACCGTGGCAAGCCACGAAAAAGTCAAATAATGTGCATCCGTGTGCTGTAGCCCAGTGCGCACCTTGGCTTCTATTGACTGGGTACAGCCATACATCCCAGCCTACTGGTAGCATACTCCAACACTCTTCCCCCCTGTCGGCGTGTGTGCTTAACCATGCGAGATTGACTACCTCCGCTACCTAGACCGCACCCATATAGCGCTCTCCACCGTGATGATGATGCCCATCTCTCTGCTCGAGGAACGAAGCCCCCCATTATTGGGGTTGTAAGAAAACGACCTCACGCGCCACGCCTGTGTAGTTCGTTGGCCAGATCGCGCCGGATTCCCTTCTCCACGAGTACCGAGTAGAATGGACGTGATTTCTTTTGGGCGTAGGAGAGATCCCTGAAAAAGCCAGAAATATCGGCTCAAAAAAATCCCATAATAGTTGGTCTGAGGCTGAAAAGACGGTTGTATGTATCATAGGTCTTGGCGTACGTTGGCCCACCCCGGGGTCAGAGCAGGGCAGAGGCAGGGGGGGGCAGTGTTTGCAGCTTCAAAGGGACCAGCACTCGAACAGCAGGGTATACGCCGTATCCATTCGTACCTAGCAGCTGGCAGCTGGTTTACGAAATTCTATTTTTGAATTTGAAATTTCGTATTGCTAATTTTTGAATTTGAAATTTCGTATTTCGTTCGTTTTTTGTTTTTTGGGGTTGTTGTTGAGCAATTATGGAGGCCATGCCGAAACGGGGACAGGGGCGTCCTCGGAACTGTGAGAAAATGAACACTGGATAGAGCACTATTAATAGTACAGAGAGTGGGGACGGGACCGCCTTCTACGTTGGTGCATGCTGGTCTGTGCTTGGCACGTGGATCAGCAAAAGGTGGGTGTATTGCCGGCAATCGCGTTATTTGTCTTGTTTCAGTGTGGTGTGTTGCCTGCTGCTGAGTTGACCCCCTCATGACGTACGTGCCCCACAGTATGTACAATATGATGGCGATATCGTAGTTGACGTTATAGTTCTGTACCTGGTACTGCTGTAGAAGACTGACAAGGAGCGACAAGGACTGACAAGACAGCATGTTGTATGTAGTGCACCAATAATACTAGCAGCGCATTGTGCGTCTCGTCTTGTCGACACTGGGCTGCGCAGCCCAACGCATGGAGGCTAAAACTACTCCTTCGGAAATCCTCGCATCGTTAGGTTTGATATCGACAGAAACACAACAGCAGTGTAGTATATGGCTGCACTCACCATCGTCCGTCACACTGCTGGTGTTGTGATCTGCGCACGTTCAGTGATGATATCTGGTACCCTGGTACCTGGTACTCGTACGTTGTTTGCTGTTTCGAAGCTAACAGCTGCTTGTCGCGCGTGTGCCCTCGAACCTACGCGCTGCTGCGCTTGCGCGCGTGCTCTGGGGGACATACCTTTCTTGAGGGATATGTTACACTGCTATCATGTATACCTGGTATGCTGATGTTCTGTTTATAGGCTCCAACCCAAATACTCGCCGCGAACGCGAGCACCCGTGGTGTGGGCGAGCAAGGCATCAGTGCACCGATTGAAGTGCCCACGGTGCCCGAGCCACTTGCCCATGACATCGAACGGCGTTTCTACACTGCTGCTGCAGCCGTAGCTCAAGTTAAAATCGTAAAATATGTGCGAGCGTACTTGAGGCAATCGTTACTGCAGACCCGGTAGCCTGCTGTGTAATGATTTGATCACATCCGTACGTACCTGGTACGTACGTTAACCCCAGCTCTAATGCTACAGTAATTGGTGGTATTGCTACGTGCATGAGCGACCCAAAGACTGCCCTGCTTCTGAACGTTATATCGCCGACAACGTCGAGTGTTCGCCATCGAAAGAACACCCAATAACAGCGGCAACACAGACCAAAGCTAAAACAGCAGCAGAGCAGAAGCGAAGTATACCAACCAACAGTGCAACAAGAGGCAAAAAAAAACGTACTCGTAGTAGTAGCAGCAGCAGTAGCAGCAGCAGCAGCAGCAGCTACAGTAGTTGGGGTGTGGGAGGGGCTTGCACCATCAAACTGGCACAACATTGATTTGCTGTTTTGATCCCGAAAATGATCCAGTGCGACACCGCTATTGCCCTGTGGATACACACTGCCGCCCCTGCTTCGACCAACTCTCACGAATTGCAGCAAAACTAGGACGAGAAGGGTTCGTTAACTCGCGACATGTGTGCCTTGTGCGCTGCAAGCGGTGGACAAAAGTGGGCAAAAAAGTGGAACACAGACAAGGTCAAGCAGCAAAAACGTAAACATTAAACTTTCATGGGGGATCCCTGAGCCGCAGATGACCAGGATATAGACTAAGGAGCAATGCTTGTCATTTGATATCCAACAAAAATGCGTGATCGTCAGTAGTTTTTGAATCTACCTCGTGCAGAGCTGCTGCTGTACCTCTTAATAGTTAATAAAACGCGTCCGGCGTACATACACAACACAGAACTTACCCACTTAGGGGCATGGTTATCGAACAGTTGTTTTCCCTGATCGTTCCATTTTTTACGTCAAGGAAAACAGGGGAAACACCGGGGCAAATCCTAGAAAAAAATATAGTCAGGGAAGAGTCTGACGCAAAGTTCTTGAATGTAAATGGCGAATGTGAGCGCGAGAGAGATATATGTAGACGGGAAATTGTTATGCGTTAGAGGATATATGCTGTGCAGTTCTTCCCCTTGATGCTACCGTGTTCATGCTTGTGTCGATCGCCAACAGGAAGGCCCGTCAGATTTCCGCTTTCTCCCAACGAAGCTCGCCAAGCGTCGTCCACTACGACGACATTTAACGAAGGGCCGAATGAAGAGTGCGCCAACAAAGAGCCGGACAACTTGATTGGCGGTGATCCAACGAAAGTGTTTATTTGAGTCTACGGATAACACGAGTTGGCAGCCTCCGCGCAGGGCGACTCCGCTGGTGACGATTCGTTCAAGTAGCCGCAGCCCCATTCAAGTGGCATGCACGAAAGGCAAAGAGCAGTATAACAGGTATCGGCATGTCTACTGCGCCCTTGGTCTCTTTGGCTAAGGTAGTCCACACGCCGATGCAGCAACTTTTCTTCGCCGTCCCGGGCATTGGCATTAGCGGTACTTTCGAGACCTGTGCCCCGCGGTATGAAAGACGGAGCGGGAGCGACGACCACGCTGCGACAAGAAGAAGGTAGAAAATCGTCCATCTCACGGAAGTTTTGATAATATGTACTGCTGGACGGAAATGTAAAAGCCGTTTGATAGTCATTTTCATACCTGAATGCCCTACATTTCCGTCTAGAGTTGGATGCACTACTGTAGTCAGTACCAGTATGTACCATCAGAAGAGTTGGTATTGAATTGGTGTATGTAACACCAGATGGTGTTCCTAACCCTAGCGCCTTAGTACTTGTGACGAGGTTGGTTGCCCGACTATACGTTCCCAAGGGTCGACGGGAATGACCACCCCACGAATCGTACTAGTCGTATTTTATGGGTCCTTCTTCGTGTTTGCGGGGTTGTGCGGTCCATAGCTACCTGACGGCAGCAGACCTGCCGTTCTCCATGTCTTGCCTAGAGTTCTCTTGAAATCGTGTCAATTCTGAAAACTTAAATCTACCTCCTTAGCTTCGTTCGCACGCAGGGGTGTCGCAACGAGGAAATAAGAAGTGCCTGCGTTTGTGTGTGATTTCGTTGTAAGGCCTCCAATCTCGACGTCGACGTGGAAGGCGCACGCGGTGGCATCGCTCGTTTGATCGGCCGCAAACCGGTCAAGCTATCGTAGCCACTTGATGGATAACCACCGAGCACTATGATAGAGCCTATCAATGCGCTGCACAATAGTGGCAAGCCACTGTACCTACGTTACAAGTTTCTGCTAAAGTGGCCATGCCGTTGTCAAGGAGTCCGTGGGCTGGAGCTGTCGTATTTGTTTGCGTTGAAATTGTATCCGGTACGGTATTTCCCTCTTTCTGTGTAACACATGCCCTACCGTGTACGGTTTTTCTGCTGGCGACGATAACTTGCGTTGCAAGTCTGAAAATGCGTACGTGATGCAACTGTTTCCACTCTTCATCTAGAGCTACGCCATGAAGTATCTGCTCGCTAAAACGGTCGCGGTTTGAGTTGTATTTTGCTACGATTATAATTGTGTTTGAATGCGCCGCTCTATCGTTTTGTCGAGGGGAGAAGCGCCGCCATGTTTTGTTTTTGTTTTGTGATATATTGAAGAGTAACAGACCCTGGTGCCTCGCTTGGTGTATACGCAGTGCGTGGGCGGATGGTGGAAGATCGAAACTTGCTTGATCTCACCTCTCCAACTTTGCTGGAGAATCATGCATAGCAACATTGGGACAAAGGGAAATATCATATTGGGATCGCGGACAATAGGGAAGGCCAAAAGACAGTCGGGCGGGCGCCGTCCTTGGGTAATATATCGATGTGTTGAACAGTTAAACGTGGACGATCCGCTGCGTCACAAGGCCTGATTTCAGAGTTATTTTTATGTCCGGCATTTGCTGCTGGGACCAGTGTAGCGGTTAGAAGCCGGCAGGCTCTGTCCCAGAATCCCGTCCGAATGCTCGATAGAGCAATAGGTGTGCATAATTGCTCCTCCGATCTTACGGGAAGCTGCCCCATCCCGACGGGTTCTTATTTTGCGCACGGCAGGTGGAAGCGGCAACGACGAAACATTCGCACGTGGCCCCCGGTAGCTTTGTGCTCGTCACCAACGCCGGCCGGGGAAGAAAACAACGAGTCGCAGCCACCTGGACACAACACGGATGATCTGCGAGAAGATAGGGATGGTTTTGTTGGTGTTGATTCGGTCCTAACCGATGACGCAAGCCGAAACAATGGGGGAAGTCGAAGTGGCGGGCGGGTCGCGGGGGGAGCGTCAGGCCGAGAAAACCCCATATTTGATCGAGATGACGTGCCGACGACGCCATCCAAAGTCAGCAGTGGTAGCGGCATGACTGACGGTCGGCTTAGACTCAAGTGGGGGATCGACCTCGATATCCAGGTGACGTTATGATGGACGATATCCAGGTGACGATATGACGGAGGTTTGAGACCAAGGCTGCCGTAGGGGAGTTACTGTTACTATTAGGGCTCGCCCTAGTGGCTGTATCCTATTTATTGATATTCTTAAGCTTTTGTGTTTTTGGTTTGAGATATGCACCGCCGCCATGGAATTGTTTGTTTTGCTGCCCCAATGACATATTAACATTATACATGTCTAAAATCCGTTTTTGAGCGAGCGACTGAGCCACCCATGCGAGTGGCTTATACATCGTCGGTAGTGAAAATGGTGGTACCCTCTTCCTACCGTAAGCCAGGCTGGATTGGGCAAGGAGGGTCAGGAATTAGCTGGTGTTGTTGCTGTCTTTGTTGCTGTTATTATACCACTGTACGCTGGTCCTTTGAGGTGGGATGGCCCCTTCAGGGAAGGCCTGGAAGAGATGTTTGCTGCGTGTGTGCAGTGAGGTCGATCACCAAAAGCTATTACTTGCCGATTACTGTGGTCGACAACGTTGCTGACTTGACTGGCGCTAATGTGAGTTGATACGTTTGGTCGCGACAACGAAGCAGGTGGGGAGTTATTCGACCAGTGGACCCGCTACGAAGCGTTGAATGGTTTGCAAACACTTTTCATCTTATGAACAGGTTATTCGGGTGCAACAATACGAGCGTTGCCATGCGCTAGGGTGTTGCAATTGTGAGAGAGATAGCAAGGCAAAGGTGACTGTTCATATCAGAGCCTCTGCAGCACAGGGTGTTGATGGCTCGATAGCATCGGGTGTGCTGTTACTGCCGCACTGTGTCTTATGAATGTTTCTCAAACGCCCGGAGGGTCGGAGATGGCACGCAAACATTCCATTCCTAGCCAATTGTGGGACTGCATCACTAGTAGGGGATCGCTGTTGCTGGGCGTGAGACCACCAAACAGACAATACCATGTGCCGCCCAATCTGCGTGATGCATTTTTATCCTTTTGTGGCGTTATGCTGCTGCAGGTACCAACGGCCGTGGAGGCGCTCATAAAAGGGCCTTGGGATCCTGATGGTGCAATATGGGGAAGGCAGGTTGATATGGCTCTCGAGGTAATCACCCGGCCGGGTGAAAACAGGGAAACTTGCCGGCCTTGCTAACTGTTACCTTGCACCAGTACATTTTTAGAGTTTTTGCCCGATTTGAACTGGTTTAGGCTTTACTAGATTGTGGTGCCTGCGATAAGGTGAAGTGTGATTTTCGTGGTCGATCTGTCCCTTCGCTCTAAGCCCCGTCGGCGGCAATGTGTACACCCCTGGTCAAGTTGAAGGACTCGTGTCCGGGCTGGATAAGACCGGCAGCAGGAGGACAAGAAGCCGACGCATTTGCTCAGTTTCGGACGCCCGAGCAGTGATACCCTGCAACGCTCGAGAAGCCACTAAATATATTTTCCAGTACCGCGATTTCGGTTTCGTGTGAAGTCGTGTTTTCTGGATTTTGAGTTGTACTAGCCGGTATCATCCAAGATTTTCGTTGTAGCGATTTTTATGAGCCAAAGCCAAGCACGTAGTTGCAACGCCGTTTGTTTTTCTTGTTTGAAAAAACATCCTCTTCATAGCGGGGTGCGTGCAGAGTGGTCTTACAAATGTTTAATCTCTCCTTTTGCCTCTGTGTGTTGTGGAGTGTCTGTGCATCACGGTTTACATCATTGCGAGACCTGTAGAAACCCGATTCGACCCACCCGGCGTGTACAGAAGCTAACGACTTTCGGGTAACTCGGGGTGCTACTTTCTTGACTACCTTACTCGATTTGGCCGCGTAGCCGTGCTGTAAGCGCCTTTCTGGAGTGCCCCCCTAGAAAATCCGCTTTTGGGTTTTGGAGCGCCTGTCTTCTTATTCTCCCATCTTTCCTGCCAAATGCGCTTACAAGTGACACCCATGCCTAACTGCTCGACAGGTAATACAGCGTAGCGGAGGCGTTGTTTTCTTGGAGCAGCTGCTGCCGATCTTAAACCCACGCGAAGGCCCGTCTGAATACTACGGGGTGGACGGACGAGGGGGCGACAGTGGCACCACTACGAGCGCGGTGAACGAGAACATCGTACGACGTCTCTTGTACGAACTAAAGGGTATCCCAGAGGTGGGAAAACTCTGCTTGGCGCATGCTACGACAGGAACATACCTACCTTTTTTCTGAGACTCCTGCTGAAGGAACTCTATGCCTCACCCAAAACCTTATTTTGTTGAACACTGTACGCTTCACCCGATGATCGATCCCGTTTTCCTATAACGGAGGACCATAGTAATCAGGACCCACAACATACACAAAAACCTATATATTCCACCTTTTTTACTAACCATATTTGGTCCTCATTACTACGTTCCTCCGTAATAGTTACACAACAAACAACATTGTGAACAGCAAATGGTATTTTAGCATTATTGAGTGTTAATAGTTCATCAGTTAAGGAGCCCCGTTCGTCAGAAGGTGCGACCTCTATTGTAGCAGGCGTAGCTTGTCCGATGGCATGCATGTAGCTCACCGGACGCTAATCGTTACGAGAAAAGTAGTATAGGGTTTCGTGATTGTGAGGTGTTTTGGACGCTGCAAGGTACCTGGTATTGGGGACATCCCGCAGAGGTCGGGTTTTTACCCTTATCTTTACTTTCTCACCGACGAATGGAGAGCAGAACGGCATCCCAGCCAGAAAAGGTATTGTTGAAACCTTTACTTCTGTGTATTTTCGTTCGCCGTATGATTTTGATTCCAATGTTTGTGATACGCAGCAGCAGTACCGCCAGCAAAGATTGAACCTCGCTTTGCAATCCACTTTTCAGGAAGGCCACACAGCAGTACTACCAACAATGTTGCAATCGAATTTCGCCTTGTAATCCGATTTCCATGAAGCCCATGCATCGGTGATACCGCCGACAATGTTTTGTCTTTCGATTCTTGTCTTGTAATTCGATTTTCACGAAGGCAACGAGCGAGGGAGACATACTGTACGTCTTTCAGGGATTGGCTAGAACGGAAAAGGGACAAAATGGTGTTCTTGACGCATCGGAAGACGATCGCTCGGGGGCTATTGTGGAGGTTCTGCAGTTTGAGGTGTGATCCAACTACTCATACACTGGGGCAACCATTATCGTTGATAGCTGTTTAGTCGCTGTCGAGGCTCTTGCTATGTATTGTTGCCTTCTGCAGTTTGGGGTGTAACTCAAGTACCCATGGGGAAGGGATTGGTATTTGCGTTGTCGCTATGGAGAGAGTTTGTGTTTTTTGTTTCCCACTCGATGGCGGTCGCTCTCTAAACAGATTGATGGCAGTCAGGAGCTTTTCAGCACCAATATAGCCCCGCAGCGCCGCAGCGCCGCCGGAGGCCCACCTAAAACCCCGCTTCCACGAGGCTTGTCCCTTTTCCTCTGTGTCAACGTTTGGCACTCAAGAGCTTTGCAGCACTTTTTGGTGTGCTCCAGAAGGGCACAGGCGACACACCACCGATTTGTAATCGCACGTCAGCTCTTTAAATGCCCAAGCTGAAGTGTTTCTCGATGCGTTGGCCGACATCTACAGTATATACTTCATATTCAGAAGCTTGCATTTGGCGCAGGCACGATACTGCGCGCTGGGAAATTACATGTTACGCCTGCACCGCAATGTTGTTGTTTTGTATTTTTTATTCGACACACATCCTGCTCGTGTGTCGTGTGCTGCCACATTGTTCATTCGACATACATCCTGTTCGTATGCCTGTTGATGGCAGGAGGTATCGAGCTTCTTAGAGGCGCTGCCGAAGATACTGAACGACAAAGGACCCAAGGTAAATCACCCGCTGCCACCTGATCGCCTTTGTTCGTGTGTGTGTACACTGTACACCATATCATGCTTCCCGTATACGAGTCCATGGTTTATTAGGTCTGCGTTATCATGTACAGTGGTGGTCTCTCTATAGTGCCGGTATGTGCCGGCCAACACTACCGGCAGTAAACCGGACACCGGGATTACTGAGTAAAATACCGAAACCTGCTACTAGTATAGCGGGTTCCAGTCATGCCAAGCGACTTCACCGGGACTACACCGGAAATATGCACTACTCAACCGGCACTATAGGAAGACCCTCACTGTATCAGGTACGCCAAATATTGCCGTAGACATGAACTAAACGGTGCACGCGAACAGAGCGGTATTGGACGAAACCCCCTGCTTCGCTGTTAACCACGTGACGTTTCGGACGCTGTACAGCTTATCTTATATTCTTGTTCACCGCCTGCTGCCTCTCCCGCCGGAGGTCAACACCGCCAGCCCTGCCTTCGAGTTATCCTGCCATCACAGGGTTTTAGTAATTTGGGTGGAATCCAGGTTTTGATGAAAGCTGTGCAGATTCCGCTCCCCGATCTCGCCCTATATCAAACGGCAGTCTTAGCTCAAGAGTGTACAAGCTTGGGGGGCATTGTCAGAGACCTTGTCGTCGGGCTGGAACGTGTTGTCATTACCTCGCGCAAATCCAGCCACCACAATTAGACTCTATGATAGGGAAATGGTCAGAAACCACGCATTTTAAGCGGTGCATGGTTCCAGCGCATACCCCATGACATCGCGTTACAACAAAGCATCATTTGGCACGCCCACGTAGGCCCAGCCGCATTCGGCACGACTCCGTACCTGCATCAGACGGCACGGTCAGTGTGGGGTGTGATTTGGGGTGGGGTGGAGAGATTTGGGTGGAGCCCGCCGATGTAGACCGCATTTTAGGATTGGGGTCAATGTTGACCGTATTTTACACGAGACTGGAGGATAAGCATCAGTTTAGCATGTTTGTGACAAAGATTTATACCGCAGATAGACCCACATACTGTAGTCATGATGGCATGCCGCGAGCTGTCGAAGCATGACCGACTGTGCCAGGGGCTTGATTGCGTTATCGCTCAATCCAGGACTAGCACCCCAGTATTTCCATTCCCGTCTATTTCCGTGGAGATACTGAACACCCGCTGCTCCACTGCGTCTTTTCATAGTATCTGAGTGCGTTTGATGGCCCTGCTTTTGACGAGACAACCGCCATCTGGCAATCGCCATGTGAAAATCGCATTGTGCTTAGCTATTTCCCTCCTTGACAGTTGCCATTTGACGATCGTCATGTGCTGTGCCGTGCTGTTTCCCTAATTGGCCGTGTTGACCGAACCGAAAAGATGGCCAAGGAACTTTTCCAACGGACAACGTTGTCGGGCCTTGCGCTTTTCCTGGCGACGTGTCTGTTGCTCGGACAGCTTTTCTTCGGGAGTTGGCCGCTTTGGCTGGCAGCCGGTGAGTAGCGTGTCGTGATTTTTGTCACATTGCACTGCTGTACCTTCTTCATGCTCTTGTTGTCACATTGTTCTGTTGTAACGTGTTCACGTTCTTGTGCCAAGTATACAACCAATGTTTTTGTTTGTTCTGTGTTCCTGGCAGGGCACGGTTCTCGCGATATTAACAACTTCCTGTATGCCCTTGCATTGCACGGGACTCTTGTCCGTCTGAAATATCTGCTCAGTTCATCCAGGGACTGAAATTATGTCGTAGTCGGACGGCGCGGATTGTCAAAATTGGCGGACGTATATGCGTCAGAAACCAAGCCGCAGCCTGAGCGTTATGTAACGGACACATTACGACCGTGAACGTTTATCCAAGGAGAAACTTGTCTGTGTACGACTGCGGAATCGTATTCATGCTGGTTTCGGCGGTGACCTGAAATACACACCGTCTTCAAAGCCCATCATATTCCACCTGCTTGCTGTCGACTGGAATGCCAACCCATTTTGTGTTTTGTCTCAATCAGCCACCTTTACATAAGTCGGGCCCGGGGTATTTAGTTTGAGTATGTTTTGATGACACGCTCGAACGGTCTTCATCTTCAACGCCCACCAGGCTCCATCTGATTGCTGTTGACGGGGAAAAAAAACACCAATTTTGTGTTTGCCTCGATTACATATATTTTCTTAACCCAGGCCCGGGATATTTGGTTTGGGTGGGTTTTGATGACACGCTGAAGCGTTCTCGGAAAGCGTCGGCCAAGCAGCGGGACCATTTAAGGGCACAGTGGGCGAACGCTTGTCGTGGGGATAGTGACGCCTTGTGGAGAAAGAGGGTCGCGGCGAGATCAAGAGCTCGAAGGCTTTCGAAGGACAAGATCCGATGATAAACAAGATCCGGTGATAAACAAGATCCGGTGATGAAAAAGATCCGATGATGAATGAGCAACATGATGAACGAAGAAATAAATGGTTGTTCCAGTTTGACAATAAGGTTTTCTAAAATGCTGGAGTACGTAGTGCAAAGCTAGGTAAGCAGAGTTAATATACTTAGGATAGTGACGCCGTGTGGAGGGTGTTAGCCGCGGCGAGGTCAAGGGCTCGAAGGCTTTCAGCGGACAAGATCCGATGATGGGCGAATTAGAGAATGGTCGTTTGAGTTTGACAAAAAGCTTGTGGAATGTCGAGGTAAATAGTGCAAAGCTAAGCAAGCTTTCAGGCGGCAAGATCCGGTGACGGATGAATAGCGATTGGTTGTTCAAGCTTGACAAGAGCAATGGGCGTTCGCTTGTCGTGGGGATAGTGATGCCGTGTGGAGAAAGAGGGTCGTGGCGAGATTAAGGGCTCGAAGGCTTTCAGCCGACGAGATCCGATGCTGGACGGGGACAAGATATGATGATGGATGACTAGCGAATGGTTGTTCATGTTTGGCAACAAGGTTTTCTAAATGTTGGGGTATATAATGCAAAGCTAGGCAAGCAGAGTTAGGGTTCCTATATAGGATTGTAACGCCGTGTCGAGAAAGACGGCCGCGGCGAGATCAAGGGCTCGAAGACTTTCAGGGAACAAGATCCGATGACGGATGAATCATGGATGAACGAATAACAGATCATTGTTCGAATTTGACTCGAAGCTTTTAAAATGTTGAAGGAGATAGCACAAAGCTAGGCAAGCAGAGTAAATACTTAGGATCGTGATGCGGTCTGGAGAAAATGAGCCGCGGCGAGATGAAGAGCTCAAAATATTTCAGGCGACAACATCCGAAGATAGATGAATAGCGAATGGTTGTTCGAGGTTCACAAGTAGTTTGTTGAATGTTGAGTTGCAAGGTGCACATTTATCGAAGCAGATTCACTTGATTTATTTTAACCTCTACAGGATATCCTGCTTCGAAAAGCTCGTGCTGCATAGGCCTACGAGGCGGTGCTTTAATATGTTGAAAAGTCTCTTAGAGATAACAAAATTCGACTGACATATATAAGAGAAATGCGATGAGCATTTGATGGCGGCACTCATTGGCAGGAGGAGTCGGAAGATATCCAGGCACTACGTGGTACCAGGTACGGTACTATCAATAGTGCTTCCATTGTTGATGTGATGTACCTTGTACGTTGTTTGAGCGAGTCCCGGTACTCCGACAGGTGCGATAGTCGGGACGGGAAAATTTCGAGAAGCGAACGTGGTGGGCTGTTTTTGCTTTCGCTTTAATAATCGGTATGTCCGTGCCACACATCGAGGCACGCTTGCCCAACCGTGCAGATTGTGCATCGCCCACTGCAGGATACTGTGTGTGTGGCTGTTTAAAGTGGCATATTTTTAATCTTACAAATGCAACCTACTCAAATGAAAAACCGCCGAGAGTGTGAGAGCTTGAGTTTTTTTTTTATGTGATTCGTTTACCCGAAGGTGCAAAGGGGTTTTTACCAGAGCCCCGCGGTTTTAGCTTGCATACACGTGGGAATCTACCTACTGCGTCGGTCTCCCACTAGCGCCGGAGTTGAGCACGCTGAGTTATATGTGAAACCGTTGGGGGCGTGACACTCTGAGGGTATCCACCAGCAGCGGGACCCAAAACCACGAGTCAGGGTTGGAAATGACTAGTGGTTCGGGCACAAACAACTTCCACGCCAAAATCGTGGGCGGCGGCGGAAATCACCCTGCCCCGCCCACCCTCGCCGCGTGGAAGTAGCGGTCGGCCTACGCCGCCCGTTCTGCCCCGCCGACTCGACCCCCCCCTGCTCCGCCCACACGCCCCTTGCGGAAGTGGTGGTCGCGGTCCGTCGTCCGCCCTGCCCCGCCCACCCGCACTGGGTGGAAGTGGCGGTATCCCTGGCCCCGCCCTTCTACGCCCACTCCTTCCTCGTCCGTGTCTTCGTCCCCGATGACGCCCTACAGCACGACCGGCAGCACAACCCGGTGGAAGCCCCCTTCGGCCGGGCGAAGTCGTTGGCCTCACCAGGCAAGCAACTCGGATCAAGGCAGGCAGATCACAGCGAAGCCTTGTCCGGTCCTCAAGCACTCGCATCCGATCTAGCACGGCAAGACACGAAGGAAACGAGCGGTTGGTGCATATGGTGAGGGGCCTCTTTAGAGTGAAGTCCTTGAGGAGCATGCCGCCAAACTCTCGGTCTCGACTCAACCCCGTCCGAGGTCTGACCGTCGTTGAGCTCCCCACTGCCAATGCCCAGAACAACGCGGTTCAGGGTGCCGCCCTAGCTCTTTTGGTACGTGATGCCGAACGACAGCATAAAGACCACCTCCGATATGATGCAGTAAGCACAACTGGCCCCCTGGGCCCCTCCATAGCTACGTCTGGCTGCAGGGCGTTAGTCGTCGAGAGCCTCGATGGGTCCAACGGGAACGACATCGCGGAGGTATGTGGTTTCGCCCCCCATGGGCCCTGCGCGCCCCGTTGAAGCACGGAGGACCGCGGTAGACGACGACCCACGCGAACACAACATCCGGAAATGCGGGCGGCGCTGTCCCCGGGGCCCACTGCATGTGCACCACCTCTCCCTGAGCTCCATTGTCACCGTAGAATCTCTCAAGCGCTTTCGCACCTGATGGTGGTTATGTATCATGACAGAATACATGCTGCTAGGAAAGAGGACCACCTAACGAGTCATAAACAGAACTAACAGCAGCAGACGGAAACAAACTTAGGCTGAGGGAGCGATAAAAGAGAAGTTTTTTTTCTTAATCCCCCGACACAATCTAACCCTGGGGCGGGAAGCATTGATATTCTCCCAGAGGTTGTCATTCCCTTCACCCCCGCTTGGTTGTCCACCCCCATTGCGACCCGTTCCCAGATTAGCGTGGTCAGCCCTACGCTGTCGCTGACGCTCTGCGACCCTGACATAATCTAACCTTTGGGCGAGAAGCATTGATATTCTCCCAGAGGTTGTCATTCCCTTCACCCCCGCTTGGTTCTCCACCCCCATTGTTACCCGTTCCCAGATTAGAGTGTGTAGCCGTACGCCGTCGCCGACGCTCTGCGACTCTCTGAGGCACGACTCTCGTTCAAAGGGGGTATCACCCTTCCGCATGACAGCCATTCGATTGCGCTCATTTGCACGATTCTGCGCTTGAGCCGACAGGGACTGGTCCTGTCGCATGGCGGGCACTCGACCTCGGTCGTTAGTACGGCGCCGCTCTTGGGCCGACGGAAATAGTTCCTGTAGCATGCGAGCCGCTTGATCGCAGTCATCCTCACGACATTGCTCTTGGATTGGAGGAGATTGCACCTGTCCCTTGGCAGTCGCTCGTCTGCGCTTATCCGCACGACGTCGCCCTTGGGTTGGCGGAGACTGCTCCTGTCGCATGGCAGTCGCTCTATCCCGGTCAACAGCAAATCGCCGCTCTAGGGCTGAAATATACTGCTCCTGTCGCATGACGGCCCCTCAATCGCGGTCATCAGCACGACGCCGCTCTCGGGTTGATGTAGACTGCTCCTGTCACATGACAGCTGCTCGATCGCGGTCGTCAGAGCGACGCCGCTCTCGGATCGACGTTGACGACGCCATCGTTCGATCTCGGCCGGCAACAAGACGATGTTCTCGGGTCGATGGAAACGGGGACTGGCGTCTGGTGGCCGCTTGACCACGGTTGGCGGCAAGACACCGGTCTCGGGTCGACGGAGACTGAACCGCCGTACGATCCCGGTCGGCAGCAAGACGCCCCTCTCGAGTCGCCGGAGTACGTCAGCAACCACCGCTCTCGAGACTGAGAAGGTTATGCCCGGCGCTTGACAGCAGTTCGTTCTCTATCAGCGACAAGGTGCCGTTCTCGGGTCGACGGAGACTCCGCCTAGCATCTGGTGGTCGCCCGAGCGCGGTCGGCAGCGAGATGCCGCTCTCTGGTCGACGGAGGTTCGAAATGTCTCCGCCCTTGGTCTTCCCCGCGATCGTGTTCTCCGAATGTCTCTGCTGCCTGCCGTGCTGCCTCTGTCGTGTTGGTGCTGCTGGGAGTTTGCCCTCCTCCTCGTACTGGCGTCTGCGCTCCACCTGAGGTTCGCCCCCCTTCGCCTCGCCCTCCACCACTATCTCTCCCTCTGCCTGTATGCCTGGCTCTTCCTCTACTGCTGCCTCTACCCCGTACGAGGACGTCATCGTCTGGTGTGGGCATTAGGCGGATAGGAAGTCTTCTTTTGGCAGGCACTCCATCGGACAATGCCTGGAGCCCAGACAACAGTGTAGCAGAGGGTTGCGTACTGCATGGGTGTACACTACGACGGTGCAGCAGAAAATGCAACCTACAGCCTCCCATGCTGGTTATTTCAGTCATAGCATGCAGAGCAGTACCCGGTCATTAGCTAATAGCATTACAGCAGTAATATCGCCCACATCATATATACAGTATACCCGGCAAGATGCGATTGCGAGCAAACAGCTGCGACAAAAGCGAGTTGCTAATTTAGAAGGCCGCCCAAGATATAGCCCGCCCTCCCTTTAGAGCTGGGCGGGGCCGGAGCTCCTATAGAAGCTCTGGGACCAGGGAGATCTCCGATTCTTTTGTTGTTGCATTATTACCCCTTCCATCAGCGCACACTTTTGACAGCAATCACAAATGTTACCTATCGCGAATACGTGGCGAGAGCTACCCTATCTTTTATAAAGACCTTTGATTTCAACGCGTTTCGAGCTTGCCGAGCGTTGTTGTGGTCGTTCGCGTTGATGTTGTGTAATACTGATACCTGCACAGCAGCCTAACTACCATGAAACACATGTCTCGTATTTGCAGTTTTAGCTTTGAAAGCTGCACCCACGCTCGTGTTAGGGACAAGTTATCAACTATTAACCCCTTGCGACCGACCGGCGGGACCGCCCGAGGACGGAGGCGCGCCAGTGTAAGAAGGCTGGGTGGAGTCGGGAGTGGCGGTAGACTCGGTCGGTCGCCGCCGCTCGGTGGCTCGGTCGCTCGGTCGCTCGACCACGTCACTTGGTTGATAGTTGTTGGCGGCCTTAGGCCACCGTCGTTGCTTGCGCCGTTGCTCGGTCGGTTTTGTTCTCGGCGAGGCAGAGGGCACCCCATTCCCAGCCGCCCAAGGCGACGCCGCCAAACGGGAGATCGGAGCTACGCGACTCCCGAAGGCCGGCGTCGGCCGCCTCGTAGTCGCTCCTGGGGGCGTTCGCGAGTTCGCCTCAAATGCGGGCGTCGGCCACACGCAGGAGAGAGAGACCCGGTTGTTTTTGTTGGTGTTGTTGTTGATGTTGTTGTTGTTGTTGTTGTTGTTGTTGTTGTTGTTGTTGTTGTTGTTGTTGTTGTTGTTGTTG